>JAFFST010050321.1:24822-66791 GCA_022414735.1 Noturus placidus | reverse complement strand
TAAGGGTGGCCCAACCAGTTATTAGGTTTAGGGGGTCAATCACTTTTTCACACAGGGCCATGATGGTTTGGATTTTTTTTCACCTTTAATAATAAACACCTTCATTTATAAATTGCATTTTGTGTTTACTTGTGTTGTCCTTGACTATTGTTTAAATTGGTTTGATGTTCCGAAACACTTAAGTGTGACAAACATGCAAAGGAACAGGAAATGAGGAAGGGGGCAAACACTTTTTCACACCACTGTAGCACATCATGTTTGCAGCCTTGGGAAAAAAATATTCAGCAAGTCCTTGGCGAACTTTTTAGCTACGAGCTTTGGTGTTATGTTCTCGCATTCCACGCAAAACATAACATATTCAGGTCAACTTTAAGGTGACTGATACTCGTAGTAGGAGAGTCATATGACAGGTTTGCTCTAGGATTTGTATTTATTTATTTAGTTTATTGATACTTGTGTATTTCTGATTCTGGCAAGACCATCTGCCATTTGTCAGTGCGCACTAATTAATCCACCAAGTAAAAATCATTCTACTGTGTTTCTGTGAATGACTTGCGACTCAGCTGATGTGTGTAGTGCAGCAGGCGGTGGGATTCAGAAGGATTAAATCTAATTACAATTAAAACTACAAACCTAATGGAAATGGTTTTTTTTTCTTTTTTTTTCAAAATGCAAGTGTGTGTGCATGTGTGTGTGTACTGTAACTGGGCAGGATGCTGGTACATGTCCAATGCAAATGACCTGGAAGATCGAGTGTCCAGGTGCTACGGCCAGATTTAAGAGCATGTCCATATCCTGTTTGCGCCACTTTTACCAGAAAAGACTACTCATTACACATCTGCTCAATCAGATTCTGCTCAATCTTCTCTCTAATCAACGTCCACTCAAGAGTCAGACCAGGCTTGGTGTATGTGTATTTTAATTCACCAACTCTGCCGTGAAACAAAAACACACTTGCTATTTCTGGTTAAGGCAAAGCCTAGACGTTTCTATTCAGCATTGTTTGTATAGGGTCGGAGAGGGTTTGTTTTGTTTGTTGAGAAATGAGTAGTGCAGAGAGAGGGTGACAGCTGCACGGAAATGAAGTAGAGAACTAGAACGGAGCGTTAATAGTAAGCACTGGGCTTCGATGACATGTCCTCACACGGCATTTTCTTGGAACGGTTGCAGCTGTCGTTGGTTCTTGATTTTTGTTTTTTTTTCTTCCTTTTTGCATTTTTTCCCCCCTCAGCTTTTTCTTGCCCCTTTTGTATTGACATGGAGGCCTGGGAATGGGCAGGCGTTAGACCAGCTGTCCCACTCAGAGACCAGAAGAGATACAGAATAAGTGAGAAAAAGAGGAGACTGGTTGCCATAAATGTGCAGTGAGAGTCAGAGCACTTTGACAGTGTGTGTTGGTAGAGAGATGGAGAGGCAGAATGAGTGTGAAACACTCACCATCATGCCTTGTGTCGACGTTCGGCACTGTATTGTGTATGTTTCTTTTTAACATTGTTTAGCTGAATCGCTACTGCAGCTCGATTGCTGGATTTTGGTATAGAAAACTCCTCCAACATTTGCTTGGTGTAAACCAGGTTAATATTGTTTATATCTTGATGTGGCTGGTGATCAGGCTGAGATTTAACTGTGGAATTTAGATACTTTGTTGATTTCCTTACTTTTTTCTTTTCCCTTCGATGCATATGTGTGTATGTGTACATGTATACACGTGTGTGTATATGTGTGTATATGTTTGTATGTGTGTCTATGTGTCTGTATATGTGTATGTGTGTATATGTGTCTGTATTTGTGTATGTGTGTATATGTTTGTGTGTGTGTATATGTGTCTGTATAAATGTATGTGTGTATATGTGTGTGTATGTGTGTATATGTTTGTATGTGTATATGTGTCTGTATAAATGTATATGTTTGTATGTGTGTATGTGTCTGTATAAATGTATATGTTTGTATGTGTGTGTATGTGTCTGTATAAATGTATGTGTGTGTGTGTATGTGTGTATATGTTTGTATGTGTGTGTATGTGTCTGTATAAATGTATGTGTGTATATGTGTGTGTATATGTTTGTATGTGTGTGTATGTATCTGTATAAATGTATGTGTGTATTTGTGTGTGTAGGTGTGTATATGTTTGTATGTGTGTGTATGTGTCTGTATAAATGTATGTGTGTGTGTGTATGTGTGTATATGTTTGTATGTGTGTGTATGTGTCTGTATAAATGTATGTGTGTATATGTGTGTGTATATGTTTGTATGTGTGTGTATGTATCTGTATAAATGTATGTGTGTATTTGTGTGTGTATGTGTGTATATGTTTGTATGTGTGTGTATGTGTATGTATAAATGTATATGTTTGTATGTGTGTATGTGTCTGTATAAATGTATATGTTTGTATGTGTGTGTATGTGTATGTATAAATGTATATGTTTGTATGTGTGTGTATGTGTCTGTATAAATGTATGTGTGTGTGTATGTGTGTATATGTTTGTATGTGTGTGTATGTGTATGTATAAATGTATATGTTTGTATGTGTGTGTATGTGTATGTATAAATGTATATGTTTGTATGTGTGTATGTGTCTGTATAAATGTATATGTTTGTATGTGTGTATGTGTCTGTATAAATGTATGTTTGTATGTGTGTGTATGTGTATGTATAAATGTATATGTTTGTATGTGTGTGTATGTGTCTGTATAAATGTATGTGTGTGTGTATGTGTGTATATGTTTGTATGTGTGTGTATGTTGCTTTTTATAGAAGTAAAGAAGAAGCCAAGACAAACAGCAGCCTCTTTTCCTCCGTGTGTCTGGTATAATGTGCATCTGTTGAATGAACGTGTCAAACTGTTGACAAACCTTTATCGCATGACGCTCCTCGACACGGTGATATTTTCTAACTGTCAACATTGAGCAGACACTCCTTCACTCCTTCACCTCATTAAGGACTGCGTAAAATACCTGATTGCTGGAATGCTAACATCAGGACCTTCACGGAGTTACAGTTAAAATACCTTTACAACAGACTTTCCCACGGGAGACCCACACTGTTTGTGCTAACACACACTTTCTACACACTAATTGCACCGCGCACCACTCTTACCTCACCACACATTCAGGCCAGGTGTGTTAAAGCAGAGCTCCATGTGCTATTGAGCAGGGCACACTCTGTAATGACCTATTCAGACCTGGCCTAGCTTAGAGGCCTAGCTGTAATTGCAGCCTAACCACGAGATGATAAACTTGAGTCCAGGTGCATGGAGATAGAGCCAGTGTTCTGACACCTCACAACATGCCACATCAGCAGCAGCCTTTACGTCTTCTCTCGCCTCGGGCTATGGCTTTTGTCTGCTCCCACTCCCTGCCATCAGCCATGATAACTGCTATCATGCTTCAATCCGTCATCTTCCCCCGAAGGAGAGCGAAACAGCAGTTATTACAGGATCCACAGCAAGCAGAGCATGACCCTTTACAATTTCCCCCGGATTACAGCACTCTTTGATTTGAAAACTCTCCGGAGCAAAGTTTCAGGCCGCAATCTGTAATTTGACTTTTTTCTTTCGTTCTTCTCTTTACAACCTACTTATGATTTACCGGAGTAGCCCAGGATACTGCGGACATTTATTTTTGTCCTTAAAATCAAAGACGAGACCTTTACATCACCTTACACAGATATAAACAACAAGTTAAACGATCTGGTTTATAATGTCATCGCGTCAACAATTCATGCAGCCGTTTACAGTAAACAGAAAACGTGCTTTATTGCATTCCAGTCTCTACAACAAAGGCCTAGCTGCGAGAGGTCATTCGTGTCATTCGCTGGCATTTTGTGCAGGTGGTGGTTTCCCGTTTTGGCAACACAGAGCCGCATGTGAACTTCCTCTTGGACACGCGCCCCGTCTCCTCAGAAGTCGCCGTGTTGTCTCCACAGAGCCCGGACGCTTCCCTACTGCTGGTCACAGGAAATAAGGTGAAAGATCTTTAATGGGTTTAACATTTCTGTTGGGAAACAGGGGAAGTTTTCCCCGCTGATCATTTCTGAGTGTCTTTCGTTAGGTAAGCTTTCTTTTCTTTTATTCAAGATACTTTTATCGTTTCTATAGTAACAGTATAGTAATGTAAAACTGATCGAAGGAGCCTCCAGTGTCAGCACTTTGTAACAGTCAGTCTTAAAGCTGTAAGTTTTCCGACATTTTCAGGACAGAGGAGTTTTATGGATTTATGGATTCTCTGGAATATGTCAAGCTGTGTTTTTTTTTTCTTCTCGTATGAAATTCAAGAGAGAGAGACATAAGAGAGGATGATGAAGGAATGATAGTTGCTATAATGTTGAACGTAACTATAAATGGATAAAAAGTATGACATGTTCTTTAATAAATGAACACATATTAATGTTCGCAAATTGCTGTGTTATAAGAGGAATAAAACCTTTCAGGACCTGCTGTTGAAGGAAAACAAATCAACTTTGGAGTGGGAACAGTAACTCTGCTACAGCACACTGATTCATTTCCTGTAACAGCATGGCACGGAGTGTTTAATTCTTTATGTCCTGTCTTTTGTTATCAACCATTTGTCCTGTTTATTTAGTTAATAGGAAAATATTACTGACATCATAGCATCAAAAGAATGTCCTGGTTTAATTTTTTTACAATACACTGTCTTCTAAATCTCTCTCTCTCTCTCTCTCTCTCTCTCTCTCCTTTGCAGGTATCGAAGGTGCCTGTGATCGGGCCAGGGTGTGAGCAGTTATTAAACTGCAGCTCGTGTCTGCTCGCTCCTGCCTTCATGAGTTGTGGATGGTGCCGGAATCGGAACGTCTGCACTCGCTCGCCTCAGTGCACCGGCTCGAGCTGGAGCCAAGATTCCTGCCCACTCCTCATCTCTGAGGTAACCGTCCTGCCCAAACCTCAAACTGGGTTGCTATGGTTACAACGTTAGACAATAGCATCAAGCTAATAGAATAAGTGCTTTCAAATGAAACAGGCCACAAACTCTGAAACTCTGACCTTTATTGATTTTGGCCGTTTCAAACATTCTGCTGTTTTATCAGGGGGGAAAAGAAACGGTGACGCCAGGGTTTTAGAGAACGTTGGTCATGCTTTAAAGGTTATAATTGATTTCTAATATCAGAAAGTGGTATGTTTGTCTTAAATGTTCTTCAGATCAGGGAAGACAAAGAGAGCTCTGAAAGCATGAAAGCAGTGGGATTTCTCATAAGAGCCAATTTTATCCTGAGAAACAAGCAGCTAATGATACAAAGAGTCATGACCTTTTCTTCATAATGGAAAGCATGCTGCTTTTGTAATAGCCATGCAGTGAAATTAATCACCCCCTTTTATTTTCGGATGGAAGAAAAGATGAACAATATGAACGCTTTGTTTGATGCTTTTCATCTTTTGTTTTTGTTTAGATCTTTCCTAAAACAGCTCCACTGAAAGGTCACACCAACATCATGATCTGTGGCAAAAACTTTGGCTTCAGTAAGAAAGATCGCTTTGACGGCAAGCTCATCGAAATCGACGTGGCCGGAGCGAGGTGCAGGCTGATGGACAAGGACATCAGCAGTCACCGGTGAGTTAATGATGAAGGAATGCAAACACAAACTCATTACTAATATTAAAAATAACATGCACCAAATGGGTTAAGTTGTTCCCCCATCATTATACCCACTGAGATGTGTAGCTATTAGAGGAGCACCTAGCCATCTTTTTAGTATTTTAAACTGATTATAACATGCTAAATCAGCCCCGTATGTGCTTTATTGCACAGTTTGACTTTGTGAAGTGGTGCGGGAAAACCTATGGTATGTCTCTGAGGCTGAATTCTGGCAAATAAAAGATGAAAAATCTTTTGAGCCAAAATTGGTCGCACTTCTACAAAGATCACATCAGAGCCAGTTTAACAAACACAGAAGTATGTCTATAAGCTTTCTAGCTAACCCAAGGTTCACACTGGCAACCTCTAGGTAAATGTGTTTAGAGACATTAGAGAAAACTTAGAAGGAAGTAGAAGAAATTGTTGTTGTATCTGTGTACTTGGCCATCCAAGTTGAAGAATTTAACCCGATCGATCCAGTTTGTAATCTTGTAATCTTTTTAAAGGAAAGCCCGTGTTTTACAACAAAATTTCATTATGTTAAGGGTTTCCCCACATAAATACAGTGAACGCTGTCTGTTTAACCTTTGCGCTCCCAGACATGATCTTCCACAGCCATCCCATTGTTAAAAGAAACGCTGGAAATGTTGTGATCAGAATAGCTGCAGTGTTGTTCATGCGTAGTAGCATGGCTGTAATTAAGATATTAGTGGCGCTGTTGAGTCTGCTACAATCTTACAGCAGGTTTATTGTCTTAAGTCGTGGGAGATGTTTTTGTCTTTGTGTTTAGGTTGAATTGTAGCCTAGATCATGTGAACGTGTCCAATTCCGATCGCTTGGTCCGAGTACGCAGTGGAAAGGAGGAAGGACAGCTCGAGGGCTTCTCGTTTGTGGTAAGCGTCCTGAAAAACCTGACCGTGTACTGTATATACAGCGTTCCCACTGTCCTGGAAATTCTGGTAAAGTCATGGAAAACGAATGCTGTAATATCTGAAGTGATAATTATCAAAAGATCATCTCAAAGATTATCATCACTTTGTTTGTATTTTTTTTGTTTTTGCAGAACCCAGTTATTAAAGGAATCGTTCCCGAATTCGGTCCCAAATCTGGCGGAACCATGCTGACCATTAAGGGTTCGTACCTAAACAGTGGAAGCTGGCGAAAGGTTACGATCGGAAGTGGCACCTGTGTGGTTCAGAGGTGAGTCTGTGGATTATAATCACCTCATTATAATCAGAAAGATGCTGTACCTTGTCTCACTGTGTGTGTGTGTGTGTGTGTGTGCTTCGTGTCATGGTGTGTTTTTTTTGTACCCTCCGCAGTTTATTAGCCAACATTCTGACATGTCAGACTCCATCTCAGGACTCGCCTTCCCAGCACAAGGTGCAGCTGCATATCGACGGAGTGACATTTCAAGCTCCGGCCAACTACATGTACAACGAGGATCCGCTCATCCACAACGTACAGCCCACACGCTCCTTTATCAGGTGTGTCCCACACACCCCTCCCACTACACCCACACTCCCACAGGCGCTGGTAACATCCAACAGCAAACAGCGCATCAGTGAAGATGCCTTCAGAAAAACATACACAATCATTTAAAAGTTTGTGGACACTCGACTGAAATGTTTTTCATGATCTAAAAAACTTTTTGATCTGAAGGTGTATGATTAAATGTTTGAAATTGGTGTTGTAGGCAAACATATAATCGAGCTGATATATTGATTTCTTTCATTAGAAAATGAACATTTTATTTACAAATAAATTTAGTTTTTAAACGGATGACGAAATATTCCAAGAAGCAGCCAATAAGAGTCCAGCGTAGGTGTGAACTCTTTTAATATTGTTTAAAAAGCATCTCAGAGAAATTCCTCAAGAAATCAGTTGAGAAAATGCAAGAATACATTTCTGGAAATTCTAGGCAAAAATGGTCTACTTTGATGATGCTTAAATATTATATTATTTTGATTTATTTTGGATTTTTTATCACAACATAATACTCATAGTTCCCTTTGTGTCATTTCAGAGTGTTTGGATGATTTTATTATTAATTTAAAATGTGGGGACATTTTTTTAAATAAAGAATGAGTGTGTCTAAACTTTTGACCGGCAGTGCAAATGCATTAAAACCAAATCATATGAATACAGTTTTTTAGAAGCAAAACAAGAAACTTAAGAGTAACGCTCAACATTATGCTTCCACCACCATGCTTCACTGTGCTAATGGTGTTCTCAACATATTGCGTTCTACAAGGTCAAAAATGTCACTTTTGGTCTCATCAGACTGGGTCTTCAGCATACCCTTCAGTAAACTTATGTGTCTTTTTCTTTTCATTCTATCCCTACGGTTGTACCCCTTTATATCTCCTATAATTCCACAAACATGGGGCAGTGCTACATGCACGTGATCAGTTACCTCATGCATGCACAGAGGTCAGACAGTTTATGAAACTGGAATAAGGGGTAAAAGAAAACCATGAGAGGAGATAGAGCAGAAGAAGATTGGGCAAATAGACTGCTGTAAAAAAAAAAAAAAAGAGTGGGTGTTTAGAAGAGATAAAAAAAAAAATCTGGCAAAGCAAGGCTAACCATGGATGAGCAGATAACAGGTGGACAAATGGTTGTGAAGGAGGAGAGGGTTTATAGGGAAAATACTATTCTGAGAGTGATGGTGAGGTAAAACAGGGGAAGTAAGTAAGTAAAAAAAACCTCTAGGGATGAATAAAGAGAGAGAGAGTGTGAATGAGCTATTGAAAAGGTTGTGAATGATTTGGGTGCTGGGATGCATTATGATACTGGTGGTCGCGTGGCAGGAAGTGTGCATGTGTACAGCAGCAGGTTTGTTCATTCTGTCTGTGTATGTGTATGTGTGTATGTGTGTGTGCGTGTGTGTGTGTGTGTATAGTGGAGGCAGCACAGTGATAGCGTCTGGCGTCTACCTCCACTCAGCCATGCAACCTCAGATGGTCCTCAGCGGTCCTTCGTTCACCAAGGACAAAGAGGTTTATGTGGTGAGTCCATATTACACCGTGCCCACACACTATCAAATACACACATCGCACAGGTGTTAAAGTTATTAATCCCACTGTGAGGGGAAATAATAAAGCAAACACACAAAAGAAACGCCGGAGCTGCAAATGTGAAGAGGAAATGGAAAAACCAGAGTAGAGGCTTCTTATAGCCACCATCGAGCAAAACTTGACTTCCTAACAGTGTTTCAGGACATCTGTAGTATCTAATAACTGCTCGAGCGTGCCCTCTCACAACCCGGAAAATTCCAGACCTTCACTTCGAGCTCATTTTTATGGTAATTTTAATGTAGTGCATCTCATGTTTCTTCACAGTCACCAGAGCGAAGTTTCAAGAGATGTTTTCACGTCAGGTTGTAAGAAGAAGAACATTCTGTTATCTCTGGAAAAAAACAAGATGTATGAGGTGTTGCTCTTGTAAAGTAGACAAAGGAATTTCAGGAAATAAACAAGATCAACTGCAAGATACCGTGCTTTAGATCAGGATTGAGAGCTCGGAAAATCCTGTAGCAGAGCTGATAAACATAGGAAAGTTCAGAGGAACGAACCAGCAGACCCTCTGTTGTGGCGGCGTACATGTGTTGATGTAAATTATTTACCTGAAGTCAGATCTGTATTCTAGTCTGATTAATGGTGCTGATGTTAGCAAAAAAAAAAAATAAAAAAACAACCCCGGAATATTTAAAGAATACAGATTTGACAGAAAAGTGAGGTACACAATTTGGTCAAAAGTTTGGACACCTGTTCAACACACCCATATCTGCTTGCTTGACGTCCCATTCCAGGTTTATTCCCTCTTTCCTGTTATAATAAGCTCCATTATTCTGGGAAGGCTTTCCACTAGATTTTGAGGCGTGGCTGTGGGGATTTGTGTTCATTCAGCTACAGGAGCATTAGTGAGGTTGAGGTCAGGCGCTGATGTTGGGTGAGAAGGCTCCAGTTCCAGTTCATCCTAAAGATATTCAGTGGGGTTGAGGTCAGGGCTCTGTGCAGGACACTCCAGTTCTTCCACCTTCTTCCAACCTTAACACACCATGCATTCATGGAGCTCGCTTTGTGCACAGGGGCGTCGTCATGCAGGAACAGGTTCGGACCTCTTGGTTCCAGTGAAGGGAAATTGTAATGCTACAGCACACACAGACCTTCTATACAATTGTGTTCTTCCAACTTTGTGAGAACAGTTTGAGTAAGAACCACATAGAGTATGGCTGTGATGGTCTGGTGTCCACGTATGATGTATCTCAAGACAAGGAAGTCCTAACTGTGTGCACAAAGTTTTTAATAGACTGTTGAGAAACAAGAATAATGAAGAACACACTATACACTGCGATTGTACTAATGGAACCAATGAACTACCAGCGTAGGAGAAAGTGAAATCAAAATAATAACAAAAGAAATGAAAACAAATGACATGGAAACTAGTGCTTGTCGTGCTGGGAAACATGAACATGCACCATTTTTGACAGGAGTTGCTCATTTATTCTCAATTCAAAGTTCAAAACAGACGTCTCATGTGTTTAGAACTCGTAATGAACTGGTATTTGAAGTGCCAGTACGAAAGAAAACTTAACCACTTCAAATTCACGTACCACTTCAGGTAAAGGGGGCACAGTGGCTTAGTGGTTACACCTTTGCCTCACACGTCCGGGGTTTGGGGCTTGATTCCCGCTCCCGCATTTCATGTTCTCCCCATGCCTTAGGGGTTTCCTCCGGGTACTCCAGTTTCATCGCCCAGTTCAACGACATGTGTTGTAGGCTGATTGGCCTTGCTAAATTCATGTATGTGAGTGCGATTGTGCCTTGTGATGGATTGGCACCCCATCCAGGGTGTACCCCACCTCATGCACCGAGTGGCTCCAGGCTTCCCGTGACCTTGTGAAGGATAAGCGTTGTGGAAAATCAATCGATTACTGGTTAAGCAATAAAACATCACTCTTGTAACTATTCGAACCTAATCAGCATGGAATATTTTGTAGCTGGACTTGCACTAATTCTATTTGAATACTTCTGCACCATACGATTACTTCTTCTAAATGTCGAACACGAATCAGACAGGATGTTGTAGTTGCTTGCAGCAGAAGCCGCTACATCTTTAATAGCGATTTCAAACGGCTTCCCCAGCTGTTGAGCTGTAAATTCTTCACCATAAACAGTGTGCAGTCCAATAGACAAGTGTTTTATTGTTTTTTTGTACTTTTATTAGGAGTCTGTGTGTGGAAAAAAAAATCTTTTCATGCCTTTAGTCACGTATCTAAAGTGACTCCGTCGAGGTTTGTTCAAAGATGGCGGAAACAGAAGTGCCGTCCTGGGTTTCAAGTTTCTTTCTTGTGGGATTGAGCTGGGTTCTGGTTGATACCAAGAATCCTCTTATAATAACAATAATAAAAAATGAATCAAGTGAAGGACCACGTCAGACCCCAGCAAAGTCAGCGAGGGGGGGTCGATTTGGGGGGCTGAAGTGCTTTCTTCCATATCTGCAACTGCAATCTCGGCTAAATCCAGGGCTCAGCTAGTCCTCAGCTTTCCCACCAACATTAAAGGCATTTTTACAGGCTGCAGCTTGTTGCTAAATGCATCATCATGAAGAAGGAGAGCACAAAAAATAAAAAAATAAAAAACCCAGCACCTTGCTTTCTTCAGTCGCTGTTGACATAGTGGATTTTTATTTTAATTTGTCCTTCCTAGAAATTTTATGACTGACAGGTCAAAGCTCAAATGTTTTTATACACCCCTTACTCGAACACACCAAATTCACGTCACAAAATGACATCTTAGCAAGTTTAATCTAGGATATAGTCACATTTATATAGTATTTTCTATTATAAGATCACAATAAACCAAATATAAGGTTATTAAACGGTTTTCTATATCTTTGTACTAATTTTAAGCTTTAAATAATGATCTTAAAAATAACCACTGGTTCATTCACTCACTTCTGTTCTCTTGACTACGTTTTTTAAACATTTTAAAACTTTGCCCACTGTCATTTTGGTGAGATATTTAATGTTTTCGTTAAAGTACGTTATAAGCAGGGGAAAAATAAAAAAACAAAAAAAAAAAAAAAACAAATGTCAGGCTAAACCTGGATGATTTATTTATTTTTTTGGTCTTTTATTGGCTCCTTGCTAAAATTCGGCCACATCCGAGCGGTTTTCCCAAACCGCCGCACGTTTATCTTATGTGCTAAATCAAGTACAGTGCTGCATCTTTCCAGGACTGGTGTAAACGTTTCCTTGACACTGTTATGAATCATCACAGGTCTGATTACAGGTTACAGAAACCTCAGGATACAGTAATACAAGCCAAACCTGTCAGCTGAATGCTTCATGAACAGGATGTTCATGCACAACAGAAAGCAGTGATGCCGGTTCATCATTTTTCCTGCCTATCTGCAGGGTGTCTGGAACTCATTTGCTTTAATCCCCAATGCGTAGAACATCTTCATGATGGATATTGTGATGGTTGTATTCATGATGGTTGTATTCTTGTGTGCGGCATTGTTTTCGATAGCGATCTGAGAATCTGTGCTGAATTCTGGGCTTTCTGTGCGAGTTGGTGTTGTTTGAGTGTATGCTTCCACAGACGCTGTTGTAAAGTTTCTCATGTAACTCCCTTGGAGGCCGTATATGGAAGCCCTGGGCTTAAACTCGAGACGTCTCAGTATCTGTTTCTTCTTTTGTCTCTTTTTCTTCAGCAGCTGCTATCCAACCACAAAGACTTAATCCGTTCTACAGTTAAACACAGATTTTGTCTAAAAGAGACACAGTTTTCACTTAATCCAGACAATTCAGTGCTAAGCGTAAATTAAATGAAATTAAATTCATTTATTTCTATTGAAACACACATTCCGTAAAGTAGTTAGTCGGTGATGTTAGTGTGTGTGTGTGTGAGGTTGGTTGTGAGTGTGTTTACCTTCCATCTGGGATATTGCTCAATCGGGAGATTGTGAGGAGAGAAAAAGGGGTCACGGGAAATAGCTATCAGAGCTTTTTCATAATTTTATTATTTTTTTTAAATCCTGAAATGACATAACTTTTTTTTGACAATGAACTGCATTATCAATAAATAAGGAATAAAACATTCCATGTTTCGTGAAAATAATCAACAACTAGTCAAAAACATCGCAAAGTTGATTAATTTCCAATAACAGCACTCTCCAACATTTTTTAGTCATCCTATAACACATCAATTGGCCAACAATGACTGTATTTTCTTTAATTTAAGACACAATGACATCATACATTTTTTAGCAGATTGTAGTTACATTTAATGAGTTATTTCATTTCACTTGTATAAATACAAGTTAGTTCTGTAATCACTTATGTTATAGAAGGTATGAACATCTTTTTCTCCACTCATGTAGTGAAAAAAGCATTTAAAGAAAACTTAATCAGAAATGTCAGAATGTCAGAAAACCTCAGAAAAAAGTCACAGCTACACGTTACAAGAAAGCCCTGACACTGGAGACTCCTTCCATAAATGTAAAACAAACATCTACACTGTACAGTGGTACCTCTACCTACGAGCAGCTCCACCTACGAGATTTTCGACCTACGAGATGGAACACGGGGCAAATTTCTGCTCGACCAACGAGCTGAGGTTCGAGCTACGAGATGGGAAAATTTCGAAGATTGAAGATTTTGAATTTACAGTAGATATGTAATCGTATTATATGCAATCGTAGGGTGTCCTTGGGCATGACACTGAACCCTAAGTTGCCCCCGATGGCAAGTTAGCACCTTGCATCGCAGCTCTGCTACCATTGGTGTGTGAATGGGTGAATGAGACACAGTGTAAAGCGCTTTGGATAAAAGCGCTATATAAGTGCGCCATTTACCATTCTTTTTGGCTGTCTATGATTCATAATTATTTATAATATAAAGTAGACTATGTAAAGAAAGTGCAATTTTAGTTAATGTTACGTAAGATAAATGTTTAGTGCAATACGTAAAGTACGGTATACGTAACTGTGCGATTCAAGTTTACCGCCGTCATCCCTCCCTCCCTCCCTCCCTCCTCCTGCTCAGCCTTCGCTACCGTAGCTGATACAGTATCCATACGTAAGTACCCACAGAATTACCTGTTCAATGTCTATTTTCTTCTTTTATGATTACAGTACAGTACAGGTATTTAAACTGCATTAATTACACATAGGTTTGTATGGGAAAACATGCCTTTTTATATGTAGTACAGTGTTTTGGGGGAATTTTAAAGGGTTGGAACCAATTAAATTTTTTTCCTTTATTTTAAATGGGAATAATTCGATCGACTTACGAGATGATCGACGAACGAGCTAGGTTATGGAACGAATTAATCTCGTAGGTCGAGGTACCACTGTACTAACAAATACATGTTAAATCCATCCATGTGCCTGTGTAAGATGTTACCATAGAAACGCTAACAGATGAGAACGAGCGCATTAATATAAACCTGTGACCTTCAAAGCTGTTGCTCTAGAAAATTCATCAACACCTTCTGGCCAATCAGAATCGAGAATTCAGTATCTCCTTGATAAAACCATTTTAACATCGTTTTAAAGTGATTACATTTCCGTTGTTGTATACAACTTTGTTTAATAATATCATTGAGGCAGAAAATATGTTTCTTGATGAGGGTGATGATGCAGTTTGCGCAATGCTAAAGCAGTAGGTATGAGCTTCCCTTATTTTTTAGCAATATTAGCAAAACTGTAATGACAAACATTTTTACATTTTTTTTTTTGACAATACGTTTAAAATAATGTGGAATTTTATCAGGTTTTTCAGCAGTGTGTTTTGGTAAGAAAAGGGCATTCCAAAAATATTTGACTCGAAACCACTGTTGAAGCTTGAAGCTATTATCACTGGACTTTGCCTAACCTTCTGTTCCGCGATCCACTCAAGGTCGTGTTTGTCTCTTTGATGTGGTGGATAAATACACTACATCAGTGTTTCTGAGAGCACTGTAAATATTTACCATGGTCTGGTCACCCATGGGGAGTTCAGCCCACTGCAGTGATAAACCTGCCTTCAGCCAAAATAGACCCAGAGATCTGGACTGAAACCCTGCATTGTGATTATTTTGGAACGCCATCATCACCTCTGTAGATGTTCGTATAATCCCATCAAAGCCAGTCACCATGGGTCTGAAAACATGGCAAGAACACAGAACTTTGCCTTGAAGCATGAGTGACATAAAGATGACAGGAGAACCTAGCGAACCTAACAGCCAGCACTGAGGAACATGTAGTGTGGAGATGATGCATGATGGACCCGAGACACTGCCAAAAAGATGGAGGCATCTGCTACGCCCCCAAATCATAACTCACACATATTAAAGTAAAGACCACAAGTCTCAAAAGGAGCTGTGTGCATGTTTTTTTATTATTTTTTTATTAAATATTATCCTGCACATGCCAACACTGCTGATCTACAACTCACACCGGATGGGATTTCCATCTGGTTCCACGGTTTGCACCATTATATAACTTTTTATAACTTTTATTCTAGAAGAAAGGGTATCCAGAGACTCACTGGGAGGGATATGAGGATTTCAAAATGTCAAATCAGAGTGGTTAGTTCAGGAGTGTTTGCTCTGCCAGGACACTTTCGGTTGTAAATGAGGCATGTAATCTGACAACAGTGTGCCTTAGAGCTGGATTTAATAAACATCAGAGTTGAGGTAAGTCCCCATGGCGAGGATTTCATGCAGAAAATGCGCACACGTGCATTTATGATGCGTTCAGCTTGACTGGGAGGTGGGACGTCGGAACTCGGATTTACAGTACATTTCAAGCTGCACATTGGGGGAAAAGAATCTTTTGTTAGGAACAATCACGCCATCTAACTGATGAGTGATGTATATTTTCCTCCTCAAAACAGTGAACTGTATAGTCAGTGTTATAGATTTAATAAACTAAGTGTGGATGTTGATTGATCTAAAGCAAATACTAGTATTTACAGTATAACTCTGTTTAAAGTGAAATTTAAACAAAATAAAAGAGGTTTGTTTTTTTCTGAGCAGCCATGTTGACAGAACATCATGTGCTTTACTCTGGTTGAAGAGACCTTCTTGACTTCTTGACTTCAGATGTAAATACAGACTTAAATGCTGTTCAGAAGTTATATTCGAGTTACGTGCATGAGGTGGAGTTTAAGTAAAACAGAGGCGTGTCTTATTGATGAACAATTCTGACTTTGTGGAGCTGAAGCCTTACTTTGGGCTATAAATATATTTGAGACCAGTATCAAATACATAAATATGGCATTATTAATTCATTAATAGTATTGTATCTTTAAAGTTCATGGATAGGTGTGAACTACACAGTGGTGATCTGAATGGGACCAGAAAATCAATTTATGTAGGCGTGTAACCCATCTCAGAATACTCTGAACTTTCCCAGTGTAAATATTGACGTAACTTTTGGATGTAAGTCGCTGACTCTGAGTAGCGTCCACTGTCAGGACAGAAAGTTCCAGCATTAAGAGTTGACATGGCACTATCCCAGGCTCTAGTTGCTTTGAAAAACATGGACTTGTTTGGTTAAATTATTTCGTGGCTAAATGAAGAGAGTGACTACTTTTTAGTTTAGTTTAGGTCTACTTTTTACTCTAGCTATAGGCTTCTGGAGCATGAGACTCTCGCGAGAACATTTGTCCACCCCTATCACACAGCTTTAACCTGTAAAATATCCTTTTTGTTAAGAAAACTGCAGCGTGGGGATAATTTCCCCTTAATGTTGCAGTTGTAAATTTCTTGACTGTGAGTTTGGAATAGACTGTGATGGTGTCGCTTGTGTTTCAGACCTGCACGCAAGGAGAAGACAAACTGGCCATCGTGTGCATCACTCCCTCGCTGAAAGGACTCAACGTTCGTCCTCCCGTCGCCACCAAGATGAAGTTCGTGCTCGACGGCTTCTCGACGCGGCAGTACGACTTGACCTACGTGGAGGACCCCAATTTCGAAGAGTTTCAGAAGCCCACTCTTACTCCCAGAGGCAGCAAGAGTGTGCTGGAGATTAAGGTACGGGGGCCACTCTCCACCACACACACACACACACACACACACACACACACACACACTTGTCAGACACATGCAGTAGGTCCAATTTTGCATTCTTTTATAATTTAGCAAAATTGTTCATTACAAATGATATCATCTTATGAACTTAGAAACTTGTAAATATGAGCATGGATTTTAGAATTTCTTAGTATTTGGTACATCCCTCTTTTTGCTTTAGTGTGCATTCAAGCTGACAGTTTAAAGTGTAAAACCTGACGATCCGTGTTTGATCAGATCCATCCGAGTGTCATCTGAAAACGATCTTCAGTGGAAGAGATTAAAAAAAAAAACGTAACCAAGGAGAGGTCAACTAACATGGCCAATATCACGAGTCTGTTTTCATTTTTGAACAGAAATAGTGCCGAATATTAAACGCTCAAAAGACTGAACGTTTCCTTTGTTTATCCGAAGCATTTCAAGATTCTAAAACTTTGTTAGTAAATGAAAAAAAAATATAAAAATTACATTCCGGTGTGCTTTTAGACCTTTTGGACCTCTCTGTACACACAAAACCACCTCGATTCTTTGCACTCAGCGAAGTGGAAGGAAATAATACAGAGACCAAACAGGAAACACAGTTCGTTTCCTATTGCGGACCAGCTGACCCTGTAACCTGCGTATTCTCTCCATCTCTCTTATTGTTCGCAGCTCCTCAGACTTCCAGCCTTTGACACATTAATGGTGAGATCCTTCACATTAGCAGCGGAAACAGGGTGAAAAAACGAACATTTGAACAATGAAACGCGGGAGGAATTATTATTTTTTTTTTTAGTGGAACTGCCACTCACTGCTTAAGTGCAGCTGTTGAGGTGGAGGGGGGTGCACTTATTATTTTTTTTCTCAGTGTGAGACCCCAGAATCAAATACTCTTCATGTTTACTGCATAGGCCCTTTTAAAGACACACACACACACACACACACACACACACACACACACACACACACACGTTTGTTTTACTATTTTTGTTACTATCACTCATTGACATAATTCATATAGAATGCAGCTAATAAATAGACCTAAATCTAAAACTAACCTTCTCACTAACCAAAAGAAAACATTTTGCTTTTTAATTATTATTGTTTTTTGTTTTTTTTTTGCAGTATACGTAATAAAATTAATAAATAAATAAACCTTGTGGAGACAAGCCACAACTCAAAACTCGTAAATATTCTTGCCTACACTGCGCAAAATAATATGTTCGCAAAAATATCTAACATTTCTCATTCTAAGATTATAATACAACAAATATAAGCACTGTTAAATCCTGTTTCTGGACATATTTATTCACTTCAAGCTGAGAATTGTCATTTTGTTGTCAGATTGAAGTAAACAAAATGATCAGGCACTAGAATAAGACCATTTTAAGCTCGAAAGAAGTAAGAAAGTACTAAGATCTAGGCTTCAAAATTGAATGTTTCTTTTATAACAAGATAATTAAGGGAAATGTTATTTGTATTCGTTTATATTCGAGATATTTCTTGCAGTGTGGGGACATTTATACCTGTAATTCTGTCTTTGTGAGGTTCATAACTAACTAATGGTAGGGCACCGTGGCTTAGTGGTTCCTCCAAGGCTGGGATTTTCATGTTCTCTCCGTGCTTCAGGGGTTTCCTCCAAGTTCTCTGGTTTCATCCCCCAGTCCAAAGACATGCGGTGTAGGCTGATTTCCAAATTGTCCATAGTGTATAAACGGTTGTAGGAGTGTGCGATTGTGCCCTGCGATAGGTTGGCACCCCGTCCACGTTGTCCCTTGTCTTGTGCCCTGAGTTCCCTGGGACAGGCTCCAAGTGCCTGTGTAGGATAAGCGTTATGGAAAATGGGTGGCTGGATGGATGGATTACTAAATAATGCACTTTAACTTTATATAAAAAGTCAATTGTTCAGGCTCTTTTTGTTCATTTTTAAAAAGAAAAGAAAAGACCAAAGACTTTTCCTCATAAGGACAAAGCCATGTACTCCTACACACACGGATGCTAATTGTCTATGTTTAATGATAATGGTAGCTTAAGTAGTTCTCATTTATTTAGCCACAAGAGACGTTTAGTGCACTCTCATTCCCATGCAGTTTGTTTGTTTGCATTCGTGGTGGTCCATGCCAGGGTTTTTTTGTTTTTCTATATGAAAATAGAAACTTGGCAGCTTGTCTGCATCTGAGACATTGTAAATGGTCCATAAAAGATCAGGAGAGGTGGACAGGGAGGCTGAATCAGTACAGCAGCAGACGTCAGCGTGTGTTCGTCGGCTTTAGAAGGAAAAAAAAAACATTAATGGAGGAAAATGCATTCTGCACTGCAGGAGGCCATAATGGTGTGGAGGGGGACGACGACGGGGGGAACTACGAGTTATTGGAGGTCTGTCCAGAAATCTGTGTGTGTGTGTGTGTGTGTGTGCCTGTCTGTTTCTGTCTGGTCGCTGGCTGATTGTTAGTGTATGTGAACAGGTGCAGAAGTGAACAGTGTGTCCAATCTGCAAAGCCCAGACTGTCATGCAAAGAATGTGATCACTCTCTTTATTGCCTTCTGCTCTCTCTCTCTCTCTCTCTCTCTCTCTCTCTCTCTCTCCCCCTCTCTCTCTTTCTCTCACTCTCTCTTTCTCTCTGTCTCTCTCTCTCTCTCTCTCTCTCCCTCTCTCTCTCTCCCTCTCTCTCTCTCTCCCTCTCTCTCCCTCTCTCTCTTACTCTCTCTCTCTCTTTCTTTCTCTCCCTCTCTCTTTTTCTCTCTCTCCCTCTCTCTTCCTCTCTCTCTCTCTCTTTCTTTCTCTCTCTGTCTCTCTCTCCCTCTCTCTCTCTCCCTCTCTCTGTATCTCTCTCTCTCTCTCTCTCTCTCTCTCTCTCTCTCTCTCTCTCTATCCCCCCTCTCTCTCTTTCTCTCACTCTCTCTTTCTCTCTGTCTCTCTCTCTATCTCTCTCTCTCCCTCTCTCTTACTCTCTCTCTCTATCTCTCTCTCTCCCTCTCTCTTTTTCTCTCTCTCCCTCTCTCTTCCCTCTCTCTCTCTCTCTCTCTCTCTCTTTCTTGTTATAGTAGATTCTCGTTTAGATTAGAAGATCAACTAAAACGCAAATGACCCCCCCCCCACGTCACACATCTTTGAACTACTTTGCATGTGCAATGTAATGAACTGCACACACAATTAGCAATTCACAGAGAATGAATGAAGTGACACACAAGATAGGGGCTGAAATAATACTGAGTGACACTTTTGCGGATGCTGTATGTTCACGTTAGCTAGCTCAGATCTAAAGAGTAAAACTGAACCTACAAAAATGATACTTAAGTATGGGGTTGCAAAACAAGTGGAAATGGAATTCTGCTCAAATTTAATTCTTGCTCTTCAACTGTATTGATTTTTACACTGAAGTGACTGACAAGCTACTGCAAATCATGTTGTGTGTGCAAAGTTAACCAGTTCGTATTTACTTCTTGGATGGACAAAACAGTAAACAAAAATAGTAACAAAATAGTATTTTGACTCTTCTCAATAGTTATCAAGGCTAGCGAGTCTTTTTTCATCCATTAATAATATCTACTACAAGTGAAAATACGTACATGTACATATACAACATTGCATTTTGTTTTTTATTTCGTTCTGTACTGAATAACCTCAAATAACAGATGTTGACATATAGTCCACAAAACACAATAATGACTGAATACACAAATGAACTAGTTCAAAAGTTTACACACACTTTATTCTTAATAATGTGTTGTTACCTGGATGATCACCAACTGTTTTTATGGTTTTTGATAGTGGTTCATGAGTCCCTTGTTTGTCCTGAGCAGTTAAACTGCCCACTGTTCTTCATAAAAATCCCCCAGGTCCTGCACATTCTGCATATTTGACCCCTTTCCAGTAGTAACTATATGATGTCGAGATCCATCTTTTTACACTGAGTATAACTGAGGGACTCGTACACAACTTTTACATAAGGTGGAAACATTCACTGATGCTCAAGAAGGTAACGCGATACGTTAAGAGCCAGGGGGGTGTAAACTTTTGAACAGGATGATCGGTGTAAATTGTTATTATTTCGTCTTCTGGGAAACATGTAAATATCTTATGTAGCTTCTGATGGGCAGTACTAAATGAAAAAAAAAATCTTTAAACAAAATAGATCATCCTGTTAAAATGTTTACACCCCCCGGGCTTTTAATGTATCATGTGAATGGTTGTATGTCATAGTCGTGTACGAGTCTCTCAGTTGTCCTCAGTGTGAAAAGATGGATCTCTACATCATATAGTCGCTGTTGGAAAGGGCTCAAATATGCAGAATGTGCAGGACCTGGAGGATTTTTCTGAAGAACAGTGGGCAGTTTAACTGCTCAGGAGAAACAAGGGACTCGTGAAATGAACAAGTATCACAAACCATAAAAACAGTCGTTGATCATCACATTATTGTGTCTTGTGAATTATATGTAAACATCTGTTATGTGAAATAGCTTGTTCAGGGCAGCACTAAATAAAACCCAAAATGCAATTTTTATGACCCCTCTTATTAAAAAAATAAAAGAGTCACATTTTGCAGATTCTGCAAAGCGTATGGAAACTTATGACCTCGTGTACGCATTCATAGAAATCAAGCTTCACTACAGGAAACGGCGTTCTAATTGAATTACTTATTTATGCATCAATGATGAATTCTGTGTTTTTCTCTCTTTTTTTGTGCATGCAGGTTCCTCGTGTGGATGTGGAAGCGGTGAAGGGAGAGGTGTTGCGAGTGTCGAATCGCTCCTGTGAGAGCGTAACTCTGGTGGGAAACACATTGGAGTGCACGGTGCCCTCCGAACTGCAGACCTCCAGCAGAGAGCTCGAGGTGGAGGTGAGACAAGCTTGAAACCGCCGATTCTCTCCTCTTTATCGCCTTTCGCTCGGTTTCACACTCCGATAGGGCCAGATTGGGTCGATCATATTTTCAGAGTGGGATATTAGATATAAATTTTCCCTCCACGGAGGCTTCATTGTTGTTTTATGAACCCCGAACGCAATGCTGATAAGACTGCTTGTATTTCCTCTCCATGCACACAAACAGCATGCCTCTTCATGCCGCAGACGATCTGATACAATGCTGAGTGGAGACTGGATGCTCAGTGAGTGTTAGTGTGACATCGGGCTCTAATCTGACTCCATCTCAACACAGTGTGAGAAAAAGCACGTCTCAGCCTAAACTCAATAACCGTCTCGACTCTAATCCAATTTCCTGTCCTGCTTGCAAGCATGCGTGCTTTCTGACCACTTCAAACTATTTCTGAGTGAATGAATGCTTCCCCTTCATATGGGGGAGTAAATGAACGATGCTCAGCTGCAACAGCATATATGAAGTCAATAACAAAGTAGTGTGATAAAGCAGAGTTACCTGTTACCACTGCTACCAACCCAAAGTGGATTATTTCCATATAACAGCACCTCCTGCAGTGGCTCATTCCTCTTATACAGTTTTTTTAAAACCACAAGGTGTTGGACGCATTATGTTTTCAGGTTGTCCATTTGAGATTCACGTTAAGTGTGATATTATCTCAGAACAGAATTTTACATGATCACTATGATAACCAGCACATAAACCGATTAGATTTTAGAAACAGGGTAAAGGTCACAGCAAGGCCAGATGCTTGATCTAGTTTAATAGCTTACTTCTTGTTTTAAGTATATTTTAAGGGTATTTCTGACATACGGATTAGTCAAAAGAACATCTAGGCTTCTGTGGTGGCGGGGGCATCCCCATCGACACCATTGGAATCGAGTTCTGCCAGTTAATTATTAAAGAATGACACATCATTCCTTTTTATCCATTTATAGTTACATTTAATGTTGTATAATGTCTGCAAAACAGGTTAGTTCTAACATTATAGCAGCTATAAACTTGGTGTCTTTCCCCTCACCATCCTCTCTTGTTTTCTCTCTCCCTCTTGTCATGTTATTGAGAAACCGCAAAGAAGCATAAACTTGTCTGTGCTGAAAATGTCTGAAAACTTAAAGTTACATCTTCACCTCTGACACTGGAGACTCCTTCCGTAAACGTTAAATAAAATGTCTCCTTACAGAAAACTTCACCATGTGTTTTCATTCATGTATCTGGAGCATCCACTATACAACTTCCTAACAGTGAATGAGCTGTTACTATATGATTATTATATAATAATGTAAGCCTGTTATTTGCAGCTGAACTACTGTCAGAGCTGCTGTTACAGCAAATTAGCCAACAATCAGAGATAAGAATCCAACAGCGCTGTGGGATAAGTTGTATTAACGCATTAATTCAAGTGGGTTTGGAGTATGGAGAGAAGGTTTAAATATACAGGCTGCGGCTCTGCGGGATCAGAGTTTAAGCACTGACTGTAACTGCCAAGCTAAAGTGTATCAGATTTATTGCGGTGAATGTACACCACACTTATCTTTATTCTCAAGCGCTTTCTTACCTCTTATACCTCTTGTCTGCTGTTCGGTCCACTTCATCATTTACATACACAACTTCAGTAAAAATAACGAACGTGGAAGGCATTTGACATAGCTCTGCACTCAAAAGCATGACGTTTAAATGGTTAGGTCTTCTTAAATGGCCGATTTGGATTGTATACCTTGACATTTAAGTTGTAAATTCACTTTTTTTGCCATTTAAAACAGAGACATTAAGAGTGCTTAGGAAACAAAATGCATAACCAGGGTACGTAGCTAAGGAAAGCGGTGGAGTCGAAAAGATACATGACGGTCAAGCTGTAAAAGCTGGAAAAGATACATGACGGTCAAGCTGTAAAAGCTGGAAAAGATACATGACGGTCAAGCTGTAAAAGCTGGAAAAGATACATGACGGTCAAGCTGTAAAAGCTGGAAAAGATACATGACGGTCAAGCTGTAAAAGCTGGAAAAGATACATGACGGTCAAGCTGTAAAAGCTGGAAAAGATACATGACGGTCAAGCTGTAACGTCGGGGACGTCTTTTTTTTTTGCATAGTTTATTGCAAACTTGTGTGTATGCGTGTGTCGATGATTGTGCGCGTGTGTCTTTGCAGTGGATGCAAGCCTCGTCCTCGGTCAGCCTGGGCCGTGTGGTTTTGGCACAGGAGCAGGACTACAAGCCGCTGATCGCCGGCGTGGTGTGCGTGTCCATCCTGCTGCTCTTACTGCTCGCGCTCTTCGCCTGGATCAAGAAGAAGAAGCACATCGACGGTGCGTATTGGTGCAATCGTTTGCGCTTCTCTTCGTAACTGGCCGTGCTTGTTGTTTGAGATTCGGTTCAGTTCTGGATGAGAACACGTTGTTTAATAGGGAGACCCGAGAGAGAAGAGATAAGCATCAGTTGCTGGGTTGCGCTAGACTGATAATACAGGAGCACATGGGGAAGCGGTCTGTCCTCGTTTTCTTTTAAAAAAAACTGTCTGTCTCTCTCTCTGTCTGTCTCTCTCTGTCTTTCTCTCTCTTTCTCTCTCTCTCTCTCTCTCTCTCTCTATCTGCGTGTAGATTTAGCTGAGGGGATGGTTTGGTATGACGGCCGCGCTCACATTCCACACTTGGACATGCTGGCAAACGCGAGGAGTGTCAGTCCCACTAACGAATTGGTGTCTCACGAGTCTCTGGACTATAGAACCACTTTGCTTGAGGGTACGTTTTGCTGCCTTTTGCTGCTTCCTGCTCAAAATAAACCTTTTTTTTTTGCATCATGTTGCTCCAGCAGGGATCCTTCTACAGCTCCGCAGACAAACTTTTATCCTCTCCCTCCTCCTCCACCTCCTTCTCCTCTTTGCATGCTCCCTTGCTCTCATTTCTCAAAGGAGTTAAAACTCTCTCTTTCAGCCACTCATCCGTTTTAAAAAAAAAAAGCCAGGTCTCGAGTTTCAACCCTTCTGCCTTTGTAGTTGTTGTAATTACCTGACCTCTTAGACAACTCAGCTCATTTAGCTGACCCTTGTAGTCTTAAGCTTTAGCAAGCCAGTGATTGACCTCTCGACTTTTTGACCCCGCAGACCAGAGCTTGCCGATGTCTCCGAATGAGTCTTGTCGTCCTCCCCCGTACGTCCACGCACACATGGACCTGTCCTCCATGCTGGGGGCGGAAGGAGACCTGTCTTCTCCCCTCCTGCCCGGTTCTGCACCTGTGGACCTGAGTAGCCTCCACCCAGAGCTCCTGAAAGAGGTGCAGCACGTCGTCATAGCCAGGGAAGACCTGCTCTTACACGTTAACGAGATTATCGGAAGAGGTGAGACGACACGCTAACGATTTTCAACAGTCTAGCACATACTCTGGCACTGTATAAGTTATATGATTAATGCATAAAGTTTGCAACCCCACTTTGTTAAAGTTACAAAAATACAATTCCAAGGAAAGCAATGCAATACTTGAGAAATATTTGCACCCTTAATAAAAAAATATTGCATAAAATAAACATTATACACAATAATTCGAGTAGAATTAAAAAAAAATACAAAATCATGCTCATTAGAACTTTTCTTTTTTAAATATTAGTATTTTCTAAAGTATTAACATGTTTTGCAAAACATGTTCCAATATTATCGACACCTCTAAGAGGCATTTATTTTAAATCAGTGTAAACAAACAAGTCATTCTTGGATTTTATCTTTTTTTTTATTTCACAGTGCAAGAACTCTGTTGTTGCCTTTAATTATGTCCTGTTTCCCAGAGGTACAAATATGATGTTGCATACATGAAAAAAAAAAAAAAAAACAACAAGAAAAAACTTTCAACACAAAAGAGAAAGGTGGTTGATGACCTCACAAATTAGGTAATGGGTAAAAAAAATAAACAGATGAAAAAATAAATATCCATAAAGCACAATTAGGGTGATAACAATTTATTTTTTTTTTTATGTGGGGAGGCTGTGGCTGAGGTGATAGACAGGGTTGTCCACTAATCGTAGTGTTGGCGGTTCGATTCCCTGCCCACATGACTCCACATACCCAGGTGTTTCTTTGGGCAAGACACTGAACCCCAAGTTGCTCAAGTTGCTGGCAAGTTAGCGCCTTGCATGGAAGCTCTGCTACCATTGGTGTGTGTGTGAATGGATGAATGAGACACAGTGTAAAGTGCTTTGGATAAAAGTGCTATATAAGTGCAGACCATTTATCAAATTATCAATATTGTTTGATCGTTTCTGTTCCCGAAGGAATATAAATGAAACCTAATACACCAAATGTCCCTTTGCAGTCACTATAGATTATCATAAGGCTGCGCAGATGTTCTTTGCTGTATTTTCTGCATTAACACACTAACAATTTTCCACATTTAGTGCTATAAAATCCCGACTGATGTCTGCGGTATGAAACCGTATAGCCTAAATGAATGGTGCATAAATTGTGCACTTTCACGCACACTGATTTTAAAAGGAGCTATTAAGGAATTTGAAGCCATTAAAAACAACAAAAAAAAAAAAACGTGTCGAATTGGGGCGACA
The DNA here is from genome assembly GCA_022414735.1 of Noturus placidus. Classification (NCBI taxonomy): domain Eukaryota; kingdom Metazoa; phylum Chordata; class Actinopteri; order Siluriformes; family Ictaluridae; genus Noturus; species Noturus placidus. Next base: position 40,734 of record JAFFST010050321.1, on the reverse strand, counting down.
CTGCAGGACGTCTGCATGCTAAATCGCTCCTTTAGCCATCGTGCTGTAAAGATGGGGGGGTGTGAACTCAGTGAGATCAAATTTACTGTAGGGTTCTCGTTCCCATTCTCAGCGTTGCCCTGAATTCCCGAAAACCCACTGCAACCCCTCTGGGAAAGCCAAGCTCTGTGTGTGTGTATGTGTGTGTGTGTGTGTTTGCATGTGGTTGAGTAAGTTTTAGTACAGCGTGAGTGTGGGGGTGCTCGGTGTGGTGATTTGTTCCCGTTTTAAATTCCCGTCTCATTGTTGGGCTGTCTCGAGGCTTCGTGTGGTAATCTGATTCAGCTGCCATCTGGGGCAGACGTGATAGCAGCTCAGAGGGCAGATTACGCTCTTCTACACACCAATATTTTACCACCAACACACACCAACCTCAAAACAGCATACCGCAGCCCCACCTTTCTCACTGTTCACTCAATGTGTAATTTTGTTTAGAGAAAAGACGCGAGATGTGACAAAACATCATGAGATACCACAGCACCCTGGTACGTGAACAGTAAAGTCACTTTTACATATGATCAGATCTTTCGTTCGTTTGAACGGAACGCTGTGTGGTTCTTTAGGCAGGTGAGAACACAGCAATCACATTCAGGTCCCGGACGGTCTCCAGTTGTGCTTTTCAGTAAACTCTAATGACTGAATCTTCTCTGAATCGACTCTGAATCGACTCAGCTGCAGGTTGTAAATCAAACAGTCATGTGTTTTGTTTTGCAGCATTGGTTTGTTGATTTTTATAGATTCAAGCTGCTAAACTGAGACAAAGGACAGAGCTGTAGCTCTGCAGAAGTTCCAAAAGGTCTGAAGATTTGGACAGTTGAACAAAAAGAGAGAGAGATACAGAGAGAGAGAGAGAGAGAGAGAGAGAGAACACCAGATATGACACACAAAATGTGCTCCATGTTCTCTTTGCTCGAGTGATTTTTGTGATTTCTACTCGCACATACAGTTTTCAACAAATCAAAGAGCTTTATAGGGGTGCTTTCAGCACTTGAACCTCCTCAGGCAATGTTTTTTAAAATTTTTGTTTGTTTGTTTTTTGGTTCCTGTAATTATGTGCCTTGTGAAACCAAACCAAATAGTAAATGTCCCAGTCATTTTCATTGTGATTCAGACTCCATAAAAGGACTAATGCTTGTGAAGAGTTTTCTCTAATGTACCTGCGTCATCTAAGGTAGTGTTTCTCAATCCTGGTCAGGAAGGACCACCGCTTTCTGCCAAACTCAAACTCGCCTGATTCACTCATCAGCTAAGCGACAAGCCTGAACCAGATCAACTTGGGTGAGTTAGAAACAGGAGATTGAGAAACACTGCTCTGTATTAATCCACTGACAGTTCATTCGCACTGATTTAGTTTATATAGCAGGGCAAATCTGATTTAATTCTCAGACGAAATGTCAAGCCGCATAGCGATGAAAAATGCGTACAGTAAATACATCAAACTGAATCTGAAATTGTTTCAAAATGGGATTTGGATTCTTAAATGCACTGGAAAAGGGATTTCTGTAGAGAGTGAGACACTTTGGAATCCTGTCACTGCTTCTATTAAAGACTTTGTGCTGATAGAGAAATGACATTAAGCCAGAGACATTAATCACGTGGAAACAGCGACAAGATGAAGGATTGTGGGTAGCTGAGAAGTTTCATTTATTGATCCAGGCTCAGGTAGTCTTCTCACTGGACCTGCCTTCATGCTGGTATTTGTTCAGCAATGTTGTTTAAGTCACAAATTGTTCAGAAAAACATATAAAAAGAAAGAAAGAACAATAAATCGGATTTGACTGGTCTAACCGAGTTTCCGACGTTAAACGGGTTTGAAACCACGAATAGATTTTGCTTGAGTCTGAGTGTTTTGGTTTTTTTTTTCTTTTTTTCAGAATCAAAATTCCCTCTCGATCGAGTATACTAACAAAGCCATAAAACGCGGAGCAGCCGTATAGTAACACTGTTTAACCCCAGAGCACATTGCATGCACATTGCATATTTTCCCATACTGGAAATTTCCTCTCAGATGGTGAGACAGAGAGAGAAATGGAGGGAATGGAGGAAACAGGAATATTCCCACCGCATTGTTGCGCTGTCCGCACCGCGGGCAGCTTTGGGGATTCCTCATTGTTCGGCACTGTGAAAAGCTGAACGAAATAAACGGCCGTAAACACGGCACAGGACCTCTGATAGATTGATGCACTAAAGCTTACTTTTTGTCTTCCCCTCTTTGTGAACGGCAGGACACTTCGGCTGTGTTTTCCACGGGACTCTGCTAGAGCCAGACGGCCAGAAACAGCACTGCGCAGTCAAGTCTCTAAACCGTGAGTGTGTATGACAATGTACCTGTTTAAGAGTAAATTATGTTCATGCAGATGTTCACAACTGTAATACACCACAGCACTGGATTCCAGTAATGATGAACTTTCTACAACAGCCGCTCAGGGTTATATTAACGCGCTCGTTCTACAGTGATGTGTTATCGTTTCTATAGCAAAAGCTCATTCACAGAGACTTGTAAAGCAGATGATGGTTGATATGGAGAAGTTTCCCATTAGGAGATGTTTACTGAACGTTTATGGAAGGAGTCTCCAGTGTCAGCGCTTTGTAACAGTCGGAGGTAACACTATAACTTTTATCCACGTGTCTTTTTTTAATCGTGTGCTCGAGATCCTGTTTTCTCTTCCTGTCTCTCATGTTCATCGAGCGATGTGACGTGAGGGTAATCTATTACAGGTCTCTTTTAGGATGTCTGCGTGAGCATTAAGATGATAATAACGATGACGAATGATCCGTCTAGTGGCCGTATCACATTAGAGTCGCCTCTAATCACGTAACATGTCGTCCTGAGACCTTTTGAGATTTATGGCCTGCTCGCCGAGCTCGTTTCTCCTCGCCACCGTTTGTTTTCACCATCAAGCCGATTTCAACGCATTTATTTTGTATACACTGAGTTTTATTGTTGAGAAATGTGATGTCAGGTTTTGCCACTATAATGCTTTTCATTCCACTTCAATTGACTGCCATTATTTACAGCATTACTTAACACAAACAAACCATGAACTTAACAAAGTAATTCATTGATGTTTGGTAAACTATCAATCAACGTACTGTGATGAAATGTTTTGCTAATATATGTGGAATTATTTAAGTAACTGATTGAGCTGATAGTCAAAGCAGCAATTAGTACCTACTTACTATGTTACTTTGTTAAGGTTACTTATGGATTTACAGTATACTGTGTACTTTTTATTATTAGTTTTATTATTAATAGCCCATCTCAAAGTGTTTTTATTCCCTCGTATACTAGAAATTTGCTAAATATTTAACTTTGTGTTAATTAATGAACAATACGTTATACATTCTATCCATTTATAGTCACATGTATAATGTTGTGGAATGTCTGTGAAACGAGTTAGCCGCTGTTGTCACTTATGTTATGGCAGCTATAAAAATACCTCTCTTTTATGTCATTCTCTTGAAGTTATTAAAAACCACAAAGCATAAACTGTAAGCGCTGAACACTGACACTGGAGATGTTCAATAAAAACCTAATACAATGTTAATTCATGTTAGTTACCGGAACCCTGGTGTAAAGCATGCCTATATTTGTTTAGCATTCTGACGGTTTTATCCAATCCGTAATGGTACGAATGATACATTTCTGAATTGTATTCGAAATTCCATGTGTTCAGTCAGGTGTAGCATGTGTGGCTGTAAAGCTCCGATTTAAAGTCAGTTTCCTCAAACATTAATCCAGCCCTACACCCGACACCTACTGCGTGAACACCGGTCCTGCTCTTTGCACTCTTTCTACTTCCTAGCAAAGCTCTGCTGTTTTCTGCTCCCAGTGAGGCACTAAACAGCTGTTTAATCTTCTCTAAATGTGAAAGCTCCACAAACCAGATTAAAGCGGAGACGGGGGAAAGGGGGCAGCCCCGGAGAGAGAAGCAGAGTGCATCCAGTAATGGCTGGCTCATGTTACACTAGATTAAGTCTCATCTCTGAAACAGCTCCTCTCCAGGGTGACGTATCGAGCTGTGTGTGAGCACTGAAGGTATCTTCGAGTGAATGTAGTTCAGCTGATGGTTTTGTGGAAAATAAACGTGGTTAGTGGACGATGGAGGTTAGTGGATAATATCAAGCAGACGTTTAACACTCTATAAACAATATGCACATTTCTATTCAAATCACATTCTGAGACTTTTTTTAAAATGAATGTTGCCTTGAAAATGTAGAATCTCTAAGTGTCCTCCAGTTGTCTCTCTGGGGGGTTGGTAGAAACCTATGTAGAATCCTAAAACAGAGTATTTCTCTATAAGAAATGGGACCATGTGGAAACTTTTCAGGAGACTTAAGAACACTTGATGAAAATATACCTTTAAAAATGTACCAGGACAGTTTAGTTTAAGGTTGTAGGAATTAAAAAGATAAAGTTGACCAATAATTTGAAGTTTGTGCCACACAATAACCCAGTTAATACATTATAAAAAAGATTCCTTAAGGGTTCATTGGATAATTAGTGGTTCTTAGTTTCCAGATAAGCATTGGAGACCTTTCTGTTAGGAAAACCCAAATGTTTGGATGAGCAGAAAATTTGTTACACAAAGTAGATTTGTGCCATAAAATCCACAGATGATTTCATATTATCTGTTCTAAGAAAAAATGAGTCTTACTTATGTAAGAGTGAGTGCTAACATTCATGTGCTTTTCTACATCCTTAAAGCCAAAAACAAAGTTGTGTTGTGTCCTGACTGCAGGTATCACAGATATCGAAGAGGTGTCACAGTTCCTGAAGGAAGGAATCATCATGAAGGACTTCAGCCATCCCAATGTGCTGTCTCTGCTGGGAATCTGCCTGCCTAGTGAAGGCTCTCCTCTGGTGGTGCTGCCTTACATGAAGCACGGAGATCTGCGCAACTTCATCCGAGACGAGAGTCACGTACGTTCATCCAGGCTGTCAGCGTTCACACAGCGTAGACATCTATCACAGTCCTGTTCTGTGAATAAAATCACTTTCCAGGTTGTGGTGTTTGTTTCTCAGTGAAAGGTTATTGTTTTTGTTTTTTTGTTTTTCCTCAGCAGAACCCCACGGTGAAGGATCTCATGGGCTTCGGCTTGCAGGTTGCTAAAGGCATGGAGTATCTCGCCAGCAAGAAGTTTGTACACCGAGATCTCGCAGCCAGGAACTGCATGTAATTATAACATTAATATTGTATCGCAATGCATTATTTACTCTCCTCCAAGTCCAGCAGCAGCAGCTCGGCTTATTCAAATAAATAAATAAATAAATAAATATAGAAGGCATGCAGCAAGGGGAAAAAGATTGTGAAAAAATATCAGCTGTGTGGAAACATTTCAGTTTGTATGAAGGACATTAGACTAGCGGTTTGGGTTTGAATCCCCCTGAAATATTTACCACTTCCAAATGCTTATTCGTGGTCGGTTAACATAACACACTCATTCCGTACACTGCAGCTGATGATACCTACTATTTATGAACATCATTATAGTGTAATTATTTCACAAATATTTTATTTCTATATATAATGTAATTTCGCAGTAACTGCGCTATACTGAGGTTCATAAAAGGTCGAACTTCCCCAAATATCAAATTGAAACACTTAATCCCTTAGTTTTATTGGCTACCGGCTGTTAAGGTTATTAAGCTATTAAGAAACAGGATTAACCAATCAGAAACATATATTTTTCAACCCGTTTCGTTTAAAGACAAAACAAAACAGGAGAAACAGAAGTGTAGATCTGGTTTTATAAGATACTATCATCGTTGTGCTTTATTACAAGGATCTTATTTTAATCATTGTCAGTGCAACTGTCACAACGGTATTTTATGGCGATGTTATTATGGTAGCTCGTTCCTTAAATGATTAAATAACAGATCTGTGCCCTCGCTGTGTCGACTGTCTGGCATCCACCCAAAATACGATTGTGTCTGGCTTATCAATTTAACGATACAGATCACGTGATGATTTTACTAAGTACATTTACATTTAGAAACTCTGTAGATTGCAATCATATCATTTAGCTGAGAGTTATACCACAGTTTGTATTGTGTTTTTATATAACATACTCTGCTTTGTGTGTGTTCTGTCCTGTAGGCTGGATGAGAGTTACATAGTGAAGGTGGCTGACTTTGGCCTGGCCAGAGACGTGTACGATAAGGAATACTACAGCGTGCACAACAAGAGCGGCGTCAAGCTGCCTGTGAAATGGATGGCTTTAGAAAGCCTGCAGACTCACAAGTTCACCACCAAGTCTGATGTTGTGAGTGATTTACTCATAAATTTATACACATTTAATCACTGACAATGTGTACATTCAGTTGTAAAAAGATCATTCACTAAGATCAACAGCCAGTACCAGGTGATACACAATATGGCACCTGAGTATCACACCCATATGTGCTTGGTAAACATCTCATTCCAGATTTATTCCCTCTTTACTGTTATAATGTGCTCCACTCTTCTGGGAAGGCTTTTCACTAGATTTTGGGGCGTGGCTGTGGGGATTTGCATTAGTTAAGTTGAGGTCATTTGGTGATGTTAGTTCCAGTTCATCCCAAAGATATTCAATGGGGTTGAGGTCAAGGCTCTGTGCAGGACACTCAGGTTCTTCTAACTTCTTCCAAACTTAACACACCATGTCTTCATGGAGCTCACTTTGTGCACAGGGAATCATCGTCATGCTGGAACAGGTCCGGGCCTCTTGGCTCCAGTGAAGCATACAAAGCATACAAATTCTATACAATTGTTTGCTTCCGTCTTTGTAGCAACAGTTTGTTGAAGAACCACATATGGGTTTGATGGGCAGGTGTCCACATACTTTTGGCCATATATAGTGTATGTGATGAAAGCCTAGTGTACATACGTTGAGACACGAAGAAATGCGGCGATCTGGACGTATTCTCAATTAATCATCAAAGCAAAGCAAACTTTGGAGTAGAATTACCTTTACCACCCCAAAGTTACTGTCCGCTGTACAAGACCCTGTAAATGACTTGTTGCTATAGAAACAATAACACGTTAGACTGAGCGCTGTTGTAGAAAATTATTCAGCATCTTTTGACCAATCAGTATGGAGAATTCACACAACAAAATCACCAGTCTTGAATTCACACAGTGATTCTATAAGTCCATTAGACTCATAGAAACACTCTGGGTGTTAATTCAACACTAGGGATTTTACTGTGCAGCGGCACCGTGGTATAAGACAAATAATAACAATGTATGACGGTTTGCGCTTATTACTTTTAGTAATCAATATAATAATAATTGAAATGACGATATTATGAAGTCTTACAGAGAAGAATGCGAAATGATAAGCAATAAAGAAGTGAGAAGCAGCATTGCAACTGATGAGCAAAGCTACTCTTCACTGACTCTGTTCACTGATTATGTACACTTCATTCACTTTTATCTGGCATATCCATCTATGAGTCAGCGAACAAGCCATATAGTGGGTTGGGCATTAAAATATAATCCTCAAAAGACTTGGGAGCACTTGGTTAAATTTATTAAGTGCACCTGGATTTCAATCGCAAACACGAATACACGAATGTAAAGCTTATTAATTACAGTTTACCTAGCTTCGGCTGTTTACACAGAACTTAATATTTCCCCCAGATCTTAAACTGTACTTACACGTGTACATGCATGTCAACTATTGCGAAGTCATGTCATGAATCATACACTGGTGTCTAAGCAGTGTGTAGCTTGGGGTGGGAGAAAAGAAAAAAAAAAACAGGATCTGATTTGCACTGACTTATGACTTGATATGTGTTCATACATACCTTTTAGTGTCTTGATGAAATGAAGACTTTTTCACAAATCTCTTGGTACCTTGTTGGTGTCTACGCTACCTTCTGTAGCGACCAATCAGATGCTCTCCAGAACACATTAGTCCCACCCCGTGCCTAAACAAAATGGGCTGGATACACATGTTGCTCTACAGTAGCAGCTAGTTCAAATCAAACGTGTGTGCAGCTTCCTGTACGTTATTCCCCTTCCAGACAATCCAGTTGTGTTAATGATGGCTGAATGTGTGCGCTCATTTTCCCTCCTTGGCTCAAACATGTAGAGACCATGATTGAGTCTGTGATCATGTCTATGCTGTGACATGCAGTTTAATATACAGTAAATGTGTGTGTGTGTGGGTGTGTATGACATAGCAAGTAAACTTTTGGACATATCAGAGCATGCTAATTTGTGTATGTAGTCGTTTCTTGATGCAGTTATATTTTACCAAAAAAACAGCAGTCTTTTCCCCCCTCTCTCCTGTCACTACGCTAATGCTAATTCTCATTACCACGGAGAAGAGCTAAAGACCTGCTGTGGGCTGCTAACAAACAAGCCACGTCACAGAAAGTGTCTATGCTGTTATTTGCTAAGCCAGCACCGAGTTGGGGTTCAGTTTGGAGAATGGTGTGGCGTGTCTCGAACGCTATTTGCTGTTGAAAATCACTCGAGAAATCAGTCACGCTCCCTCCCTGGTTTCCTGTTTCAAAAGGAAATGCATCAACATCAGATCACAGCACGCAAGCAGTTTTGTGTCTTGTGTAATGTTTTGAACAAACAGTGATGATTTGAATCGCTGCTTTACTTTGTTCCTCCACTTTATTCTTCGCAGTGGTCATTTGGGGTGTTGCTATGGGAACTGATGACCCGAGGAGCCCCGCCCTACTCCGACGTCAACTCCTTTGACATCACGGTTTTCCTCCTGCAAGGACGAAGACTGTTGCAGCCGGAGTTCTGCCCTGATGCCCTGTGAGCAAGCACGCGCATGCACACACACACACACACACACACACACACACACACACACACAAACACTACGACTCCTACAGCAGGCACCACTGGCTCTGTGAGTAACAGATACACTCATGCTCAGCACCCCGTAGATACGAGCAGACTAGATCAGCACCTTTCCATATAATAACGCTGTCTCATATATGAACAAACATCTCCTCCCATCTGGAGCTGCAGAATGATCTGACAGACCTCTAATCCAGTCAACCAGAAACCTAGTCCTCCTCCTCCTCGTCCTTGTCCTCGTCCTCCTCCTCCTCGTCTAGCTCTGCTAAGCAGATTAGTGCTGCACAAAGCGACAATAAGTGAATTGTTTGCACAAAACAAACAACCTGTTTAGTACATTTTAACGCTAGAACAATACATTTCCCTTAATTCATTACTTGAACGTTGACTCCTGGATTGTGATTGGTCAGAAGGTGTTGATTTATTTTCTAAAACAGCAGCTCTGACTGTAGCGCAGCTGACAATCACACGTTTATATTCATGGACATTTATTTAACATTTATGGAAGGAGTCTCCAGTGTCAGGGCTTTTTTAACACTTAGAGGATTATACGCGTTGTCGTATCTCGTTTTGTGTGTGTGTGTGTGTGTGTGTGTGTGTGTGTGTGTGTGTGAAACATTAAAGAGAGGGAAAGAAAGATAGGCTGGTGAGGAAATGACTGTTTATTGCTGTCATAATGGAAGAAAGAAAAGGAACTAAACTTGTCTCATGGACATTCCACAACATTAAATGTAACTACAAATGGTTAAAAAGCACATGTCGTTTTTTATTAAATAAAAAAAGTAATCTTTCGGACATAACCGTTGTATAAATTACTTCGGGACGTGCTGTTATCAGCAACTAAGTTTAGCGTCAGTGTTCAAGCGCACCTATTATGGTTTTGAAACGTGCCTAATTTTGTTTTAAAGCTCTCATCCAATAGATTTACAAGCATACAAGGTAAAAAAACACATTAATGTGCTCATAATATAAACTGCAGCATTACCTTTTTCCGCTAGCGTCAAAAGCGACTCATTAAATGGGCCGTTCCAAATGATTAATTCTAAACTCCCCCTTTCAGAGAGCATACTCTGCTCTGATTGGTCAGATATCCCAGTCTGTTGTGATTGGTCTACCGCTGTCAAAAAGGAAACGCCCACTACCATGACGAGTTTCAGCTCAGTCTGTTTGCGAGCAGCCGATGAAGACCAGAGGCGGGGTTATTTTGTAAACCTACATAGGTTAGTACAGGAAGTAAAGTCTGGAATTACTGACGACTCGTTTCAGCTGTTCGGAATTGATTGTTTCTTTTGGGAATCAATAACTTTGTTTGTCGTGCGCTTTGATTTTTGAAACTTTGAAAATGTTTTTATATTCGCAAACAGCTCTATAACACACTACATAAAAGCTAAAATCTGAAAAAACATGATAGGTGCACTTTTTGTAGATAAAAATAATGTTTTTTTAGTTTTTTTTATATAAAAATTCAAATAAATAAACTGGACAGTTTTTTAAATGCAACACTACTATATTGATGATATATTGCGAGCAGCATACAGTGCGTCCGGAAAGTATTCACAGCACTTCACTTTTCCCACATTTTGTTATGTTGCAGTCTTATTCCAGAAATTATTTTTTTCTCAAAATTCTACAAACAATATCTCATAATGACAACGTGAAAGAAGTTTGTTTGAAATCTTTGCAAATTTATAAAAAAAAAAGAGAAAAAAAGCACATGTACATAAGTGTTCACAGCCTTTGCCATGACAGTCAAAATTGAGCTCAGGTGCATCCTGTTTCCACTGATCATCCTTGAGGTGTTTCTACAACTTAATTGGAGTCCACCTGTGGTCAATTCAGTTGATTGGACATGATTTGGAAAGGCACACATCTGTCTATATAAAGGTCTCACAGTTAATAATGCATTTCAGGGCACTAACCAAGCCATGAAGTCCAAGGAGTTGTCTGTAGACCTCTGAGACAGGATTGTATTGAGGCACAGATCTGGGGAAGGGTACAGAAACATTTATGCACCATTGAATGTCCCAATGAGCACAGTAGCCTCCATCCTCTGTAAATGGAAGAAGTCTGGAACCACCAAGACTCTTCCTAGAGCTGACCGCCAGGCCAAACTGAGCGTTCATGGGAGAAGGGCCCTAGTCAGGGAGGGGACCAAAAACCTGATGGTCACTCTGACAGAGCTCCAGCGTGTCTCTGTGGAGAGAGGAGAACCTTCCAGAAGAACAAACATCCCTGCAGCACTCCACCAATCAAGCCTGTATGGTAGCCTGCCATGACAGTTTGACAAAAGGCACCTAAAGGACACTGAGACCAAAGATTGAACAAAGATTGAACTCTTTGGCCTGAAAGGCAAGCGTTATGTCTGGAGGAAACCAGGCACCACTCATCACCTGGCCATCCCTACAGTGAAGCCATCACCTGGCCATCCCTACAGTGAAGCCATCACCTGGCCATCCCTACAGTGAAGCATGGTGGTGGCAGCATCATGCTGTGGGGATGTTTTTCAGCGGCAGGAACTGGGAGACTAGTCAGGATCGAGGAAAAGATAAATGCAGCAATGTACAGAAACATCCTTGATGAAAACCTGCTCCAGAGTGCTCTGGACCTCAGACTGGGGCGAAGGTTCATCTTCCAACAGGACAACAACCCTAAGCACACAGTCAAGATAACAAAGGAGTGGCTACAGGACAACTCTGAATGTCCTTGAGTGTCCCAGCCAGAGCTCAGACTTGAACCAGATTGAACATCTCTGGAGAGATCTGAAAATGGCAGTGCACCGACGCTCCCCATCCAACCTGATGGAGCTTGAGAGGTCCTGCAAAGAAGAATTGGAGAAACTGCCAAAAAATAGGTGTGCCAAGCTTGTAGCATCATTCTCAAAAAGACTTGAGGCTGTAATTGGTGCCAAAGCTGCTTCAACAAGGTATTGAGCAAAGGCTGTGAATACTTATGTACATGTGCTTTTTTGTTTTTTATTTTTAATAAATTTGCAAAGATTTCAAACAAACTTCTTTCATGTTGTCATTATGGGGAATTGTTTGTAGAATTTTGAGGAAAATAATGAATTTAATCCATTTTGGAATAAGGCTGTAACATAACAAAATGTGGAAAAAGTGAAGCGCTGTGAATAATTTCCGGATGCACTGTATATATTGTGATACGTAATATTGTATAATCGTACAAACAAGTTTATTATGATATGTTTGTCATATCACCCAACCCTGCTATACAGTACATGCTTTACGTTTACGATACACTCAGAATGGAATGTGACACGTCCGTCCTTTCTTCTTCCACTCAGCTACAACGTGATGATTGAGTGCTGGCACCCCAAACCTGAGCGGCGCCCCACCTTCTCCGAGCTCGTCTCGCGCATCTCAGCCATCTTCTCCAGCTTCAGCGGAGAGCACTACATCCTCCTGAACACTACATACGTCAACATCGACAAGATGACGCCCTACCCTTCTCTCATCTCGTCTCAGAGCCAGCTGGACCGGGACTGCTGCACCTGAGAGTGGAGATGAAATACACACACACACACACACACACACAGGAGGAGGAGGAGGAGGAGGAAGGGAGGTAGGAACGCTTTCCAGGACCTCTTTAAAGGGAGGAATCTGATCGTCTTTATCACTGTAGATAGAGTAGAGCTCTCTGCAGCAGGAGCCGATATGAACTCGATTCGAGAGACTGACAGATGCAGAGCAGCTCTCAAGACATCGCCTCTCACGCAGAAGAGCCGGCAGATGCTATTCAAAACTGTGAAGAGGAGTCCAAGAACATCTGCACACTACTCGCAGGGTTTTTATATCAACTCCACTGGTTCAGAATGAAACTTTTGAAGTGAAGCATTGATGTGACGTACACTGTGCATTGCTGATCCAGGATCAGTTCTTGTCTATATATACTGTATATATATATATATATATATATATATATATATATATATACTGCTGAACAGAATGGATTCTGGATGGATCCAACGTCCGACTGACCTGAGAACAGCAAGACGTGACTCTCTCAGCAGAACACTGGATGTGAAATGACGTGATGAATCTGTAAATGGAAAAGTATTGTTGTTTTTATTTAGGGATGCATCTATACCATTACTGGTATTAGGTATCATATGATTCTGATATCAGGTATGATACCAAGCAGCAGTGTCTTCCACCAATACAAGAAACCTGATAAGAGATAAATAAAATGTTCTATGAGCTCCCTGATCGATTAACAATAAGTCGGCTGCTCTTTTTTTAAATCAAATTCGATACCGGCGTGTCGTAGAAAACGTCGTACTAGCGCTGAAAAAAAATGGTATATATATACAGACCTAGTTGTATTTCCTCTCTTTCCACCTATACAAATATTCACACACTATGGAATATATAAGCTTATACAACGCTCACCAAACACAATCTTGTTTGTTAAAGACATCCTGAAGATTTTTTCACAAATTTTTTAAAGTCAGCGTGAAATGTTCTCAGTGACGTATGAATGTAAGTTAGAGTTCCACTGAGTGGTGTAAATAGTGTCCGTTTCTCGTGTCTGACCTGCTGTGTGATTATTGTATGTGTATGTATATATATCCATCCATCCATCTTCTATACCGCGTATCCTACAGGGTCGTGGGGAACCTGGAGTTTATCCCAGGGAGCATTAGGCACAAGGTGGGGTACACCCTGGACGGGGTGTTTATCGACCACAGGGCACAATCACACACACACATTCATTTATATACGACGTAATACAGACTTCTGTATTGTATCATAAAGGATTTTTCTTGATTGGTGTAAAATGTTCTTCACTGTATATTGTACCAGGCATGACTCAAACTCGCAGTATGAATAAGGTACAGATAATATCTTGTTTTTTCCTCGTGACTTTGTTAAATAAAGTTCCATCATCAGCGTGTCTGTGCAGAATCAATACTTAAGAATAAAGCAACTCCTCGTGGATTCTTCTAGTGAAAGTGACCTTTTAGCCTCTCTAATACAAATGTTTCTTTGTTCCCCATCCATTCTCTCATTCTCTCTCTCAGCTGATCGTGATCTTTTATTTACCCTTGTTGGACTTGACCTTCGACCCTCTGTCATCAAGACAGGTGGTTCAGTTTCCTTTTAAGATTTCCCACCGACACAGAAAGCTGATGTTCTTCTCTGTCACATGAAAATAGGCCGTAGCTCTCAATAAAGCGATCATCATGAAGGGTCTGCTCTTGTCAGAAACATCTGTATTATGTGACCTGACCTTTTAAAGTACTGAAATAAGCATCAGTTGCACGACATCCCCTTTGTTATTCAACACTGATTCATAAAGAGAGAAAGTACTGAAGGACGACGTCATGAGACGAGAATCACTCAGCAGCTTAATAAATCAGTGAAACAGCTCGGGCTCCGGGCCATACACACGTCATCGTTTGGCAGCTCGAGCAAAAACAATAACCGTAATCTCCTCAGAGAGGTGATACACAGTACAGTTGAGAGCAAAAGTTTGCACACCCTCAGGTCAAAGATTTACATCAAGGAGACATTTTGTGTGTTAGGTTACACAGCTGTTTCTTCAAGATCACTAATAATTTTTTAAAAGGTCAAATAATACATGTTAAGATATTCATATCTGCCACTGTTGGGTCCTTGAGCAAGGCCCTTAACCCGCTCTGCTCCAGGGGTGCTGTATCATGGCTCTCGCCCCAACATCCTGACATGCTGGGATATGTGAAGAAAAAAAAATTCACTCTGCTCTAATGTATATGTGATTAATAAAGACTCGTTATCATTATCATTAATAGTGAATAATAAAACTAAGATATCAATTCAAAACTTTAACACCCCCCTTTTATTAAAGTGATTTTTAGACAGGGTTACCTTGTTTTTTTTTTTTTTTTCTGATGTCTTCTGGCAGGATACACACATTCATTTTCAAATCATTATGTTTTGTTTGTTTTCTTTACTGTGTAGTGTCGATCAATTGTGAAGTAAACATTCATGTTCCTTTATTCTTCCTGAAATAATGGGGGTGCAAACTTTTATGTGCACACACTGCCGCCTTGTGGATATTAATAATAATAATCACTTTTTGTAAATATAGTAGCAACGTCAAATACTTTCATATTTCATTTTACCAAAAGTGCTTAACGGTAGAATTGTATTAATTGTTATTCAATCACTATGAAATGAATTAAAACGCTATTAAATAAATATATTTTTCCGGGTAAATTAAATGTGTTGATCAAACAAAGAGCAGCGCCATCCTGTGGCGAACTGCAGCAAAGACACATTAACCACAGCACACCTCTGCTCTAAAATTTTTATTGCATTTACATTTACATTTATCAGACGCTTTTATCCAAAGCGACTTACAAATGAGACACACTCACACACAAATGGTAGCAGAGCTGCCATGCAAGGTGCTAGCTTGCCATCGGGGGCAACTTAGGGTTCAGTGTCTTGCACAAGGACACTTCGGCATGGGATCACCCGGGCCAGGATTCAAACCGCCAACCCCACGATTAGTGGATTAGTGGACAACCCGCTCTACCGACTGAGCCACAGCCGCCCTTGTTGTTATTATATTGTTATTTACCTGTGTGTATTAGTGTAAGTATTAATGATTGTGTATGTGCTGAGCGAGAGCCACTCATCATCTGCCTTCAGACACTATGTCCTTTCCTGATGTCCATGAAGTTGTCCACAATCAAATCTGAACAGCCTCCGCACCACTGCACCAGGTATTTGAGCACCGCTGCTGTAGAACATGCTGGCTTTCATCCAGCTGGTATCATACCATTAGTCCAAGAGGTCATGAAACAGTGAACAATCTCCAGAGATCTGGAGATGGAGGATATAGGTCTGATGGTAGAATAAAGAGCTAAAACAGAAAGAGAGAGAAGATGGGGGTTCAAGCACCTGTGCTGCCAAGCTGCCACTGTTGGGCCCTTGAGCAAGGCCCTTAACCCTCCCTGCTTCAGGGGCACTGTATCATAAGTGACCTTGCACTCTGACCCCAACTTGGGGTCGTCCATATAGTACTTCATCAAATTTTCAGCCATTTTTAACCCCCC
>JAFFST010050321.1:6063-24498 GCA_022414735.1 Noturus placidus | reverse complement strand
CATCAGACGTCATCGTACCCTTCACCCCCCCTCCCCCCTTCCTTGATGATGTAATATATGGATGACCCCCTTCCTGACATGTGAACTATGTGGAGAAAAGAATTTCACTGTGTATATGTATATGTGACCAACGAAGACTCATTATCATTATCATCTTATATGACAATTTGCCTACAATTATGGTTTCTATTTTATTAATGAATAGTATATTGTTGTATTGTTGAAATTGTGGATATAAACAGTCTCTCTCTCTCTCTCTCTCTCTCTCTCTCTCTTTCTCTCTCTCTCTCTCTCTCTGTGTTGAAGTTGATTAGACAAAAAAGTTGTGGTCCAGTTTTTTTTTTTGCACCATGTTAAAAATGACACGTGTTAAATGTTAAAAATGAAATGCATCCTGCAGCAAGAAAGACAAAGCAACTCAATCAACAATCCACATAAAAAAAGAGCTTCAGAAGAATTTTCACACACCACAACAAATGAAACACTTTTTAATTGATGTTTTCTTGTTTTTGTTTCACTATTAATATCTTAACAAACAAGCAAAAAATCTCAGAGTGCATGTTAGTAGTGATAATGAAGGAACTACAGATGGCACCAATCTGATACCCTGGATTGGTATCAAACTTTTTTATATTAATTAATACATCTCACAGTTTAGTAGATTTTAAAGAAAACCTTTATTGGAATTGTTTTATTGATATTGGCTGAAACTTATTATCATGTATCGTGCCATTTCTAGAAGGAACATCTCTGTAACAAACACATTAAATATATGTTTGTTGTAAATTTTTGACCTGAGGGTGTGCAAACTTTTGTACTTGACTGTACATCACCCCTCTGAGGAGAGTACGGTTATTCTTTTTGCCCGAGGTGGTGATCGATGACGTGTTAATGGCCCGGAGCTGTTTCAACAATTTATTAAGCTGCTGAGTGATTCTCGTCTCATCACATCGTCCTTCAGTACTTCCTCTCTTCATGAATCAGTGTTGAATAACAAAGGAGACGTCACCGAAGTGAAACTGACGTTTCCTTTCAATATTGAGGTCAGATCAAGTGATAGGGACATTTCCGACAAGAGTAGACCCTTGAAAATCCACACCTTTTTTTTTATACAACTAAATTTAAACTTCACATGAAAGAGACGATAAGATAAAGAGAGAAGATAAGATATAATGGAGAGGAACATCAGCTTTTTTTGTTGGCGGGGAATTTGTCCATCCTGAGGGGAAATTAAAGCGCCTGTCTAGACAGCAGTGGGTCAATTACCAAGTCCACCAAGGGCAAATAAATGGTCACAGTCAGCCAAGACAGACGATAGGAGAACGGATGGGGAACAATGAGACGTTTGTTCTAGTACGGTTAAAGAAGTCACTTTCATGAGGAGTCACTTTATTCTTCAAACCTGATTCACAAAGACAAAACAAATCTGTGCTTTGATTGATACAGAGTGACCACAGTGACAGTGACAACAGCAGCCTGGTACAAAAAACAGTGAAGAACATTTTACACTGCATCAAGTTCTTGGTCCAGGCAGTTTACAGTCCAATCTCGCATGTGTCAGTGTTTAAACTAATTTATTTTTTATTATCAGGAATGTTTACGTTTTTGTTTTCATTTGCTGTATTTTTTTTCTTGTGCCTGTAATCTTCACCAGAAAGCTACAACTAAAGCTTTTTTTAAAAAAAACAGAAGCTCCATATCATTAGAAGATCCATATCATCAAATTGTCTCCGTGCTTTCAGTGATACCCGACAGTTATGATCAAATTTGCACATACTATGTCTACAATATGGCTTGTCTTTATATTATTGTATATTTAATGAACAATAGTTCATGCTGAAGCTAGCTAGTAACTCTATTTGCATCAACAAAGTGCACCATTTGCACGATACAGTGTTAATTAAAAAAATATATATATTTATTTTACAGACTAATTATACTGTCTTGAAAGTAATTGTATTACACATTGTTAATTACTTCTTAAAATCTGAATTAAACTTGACCACATGGACTTTTTTAAATTCTTTAAATTTGACTCAAACATGGAATGGTTTGGCCTACGCAGCCTGGGGCAGCTGTGGCTCAAGTGGTAGAGCAGGTTGTCTACTACTTGTAGGATTGCCGGTTCGATTCTCAGTCCATGTGACTCCACATACTGAAGTGTCCTTGGGCAAGACATTGAACCGCAAGTTGCTTCCGATGGCAAGTTAGCGTAAACACAGTGTAAAGCGCTTTGGATAAAAGCGCTATATAAGTGCACTCTTTATTTATTGTTTAATAAACAACAATGTAAGCAAATTATATAAACTGACTTAACAATTACAGCTACTACTTTGGAGCGAGGCTACCAGCCTTCGATTACGTCTGTTTTCTTCATTGGTTCCCCCTGGAAGTTCCAGCTTCCTTCAATGACTTTAAGGTATCTCCGGAAAGTTATATGCTACAACGCCAGTTTTATTTCACTAGCCTGGAGGACCCAAAGCCCACAGAAAAGCAGTGGCTGGGATTCATGCTGTCACAACTCACTTGGGACGAGTTCCTGATTACTAGGGGGACCGTGAACTTAGCTAAGTAAGACAGCAGATGAAACTTTTATTTTAGGTGTTCGGATGTTCAGGGTTCAAACCTGACCTGGAGAAAATGTTAGGAAGGCCCAGTCTAACGGAGAAACCCTCTCTGACTTTCACCTCTGATACGAGAGGGAGCTGGACAATAGGAGGGTCTCCACAGCTCAGCCCCAGGTCAACAGACTGGCAATGGAGGTAACACCAACCTGCAAGACTGAGGGCTGCTGTAAAGAGGCCACTCTAAAGTGCCCTACATGCAGGAAATTTGGGATCCTTGAATCATATTTCTGCTTTCAGGAATGTTTCAATAGCAGCTGTCATGCCGCAATGAGGTGGTCTCATCTACAGAGCTCCGGCCAGAGGTTTACGTGGCGACCTCATCTCCTGAGCTCCAAGCTGAGAGCCACAAGGTGGTCTCACCTGCAGAGCTCCAACACGAGACCCACAAAGTAGTCTCATCTCAAGAGCTCCAACCTGAGACCCACGAGGTAGTCTAAGCTCCAGATCCTCAGTCAGAGGTCAACATGGTGACCTTCTCCCAGGAGCCCCAGCACAAGACCTATGAGGTTGTCTCATCTCCAGAGCTCCAGCATAAAATCAAGTTACTGTGCAAGGTTGAAGAGACGACCTCTTAGGCCAAGTTCCTGTCCGAGGTTGAAGAGACAATCTCTCAAGCCAAGTTCGTGTCTGAGGTCAAGCTAAAGATCAACAATGTGACATTCCATGCCAAGTTCCACTCTGAGATCAACAATGTGACCTTCCAAACCAAGTTCCAGTCTAAGATCGACGAGGCGACCTCCCACACCAAGTTCCAGTCCATGGTCTGGACAACTAAGTTCTCCTCATGTCTGAAAGCAACGTCACGACAAACCAGGTTCTACTCACACCTGAAGCCGGCATCACAACCAACCAGGTTCTGGTCACGCTAGAAGCCGACGTTACGACCAACCAGGTTTTGCTCATGCCTGAAACCGATGTCATGACCAACTAAGATTTTCTCATGCCCGAGTCTGCTGAAACAGACAAGCAAGTTCTGATCATGCCAGAGTCTGTTGATACGGACAACCAAGTTCTACTTACAACTGAATCTGGCAATACAGCCAACCGAGTTCAGCCAGCTGAGTCGGTGAAGAACGACACTCAGCCTTTCAGCATGGCTGAGGATGTCGCTCCACCTCCCTGCCCTGTTGAGGATGTTGCTCCTCCTCCATGCTTCGCTGAGGACGGAGGAGGAGCTTGTCCTCCAAGTCAAGCCCCCGTCTAAAGCTGATGACACAACTTCCTAAGCCTGGGTCTTACCTATTGACCCTGGCGAACCAGCTGCAGCCCCATGTCTGCTCCTCGGCTCCTTGAGGAACCTGTTACATGTTAGAAAATGCCTGCATTGGAACCTGAGGGGCAGTGTGAACATTTTGCCTAGAGAGCCAGGACTGCCGTGGTAGGGAGTGTATATTGGTGCTTCAGAAGATGTGCCCTTGGGGGTTCTGTAATATCACAGCAAACCAGTGACTACATTTCCCATCCTGCATTGCGGCCTACAATCATGGCCGAGATAGACCACAAATCCCAGAACACTCATTCATTTTAATCACCCACACCTACATCCTATTTCACAAACAATCACACCACACTTTAAAAGGACTTTTAAAGCATTCATTTTTTGCAAAGTATTGTTATCACCATACGCAGCGTTTGTACACTGTTCTTCGTTTTGATTCATGTTCTTTGATCTTATGTCTTGTTTCTCATTCTTCATTCTTGCCTTGCCTCATTTATGCCTGTTTGCAGATCACCTGACCCATTGCCTGTTTTTGACCACGGTTTTTGTCTCATGGTTTGGATTTGTCTGCCTGCCTCTCTTTATTAAAAGCTCTTATCTGCACTTATCGTCCTAACCTCCATTACTTCCAAAACGTGACACTAATTAAATTAAAAATGAAAAGTAATCCATTACTTTACTATTTTTAGGAGAACAATTATTTAATTACAATAACGCAATGCTTAGTAATGTGTCAACATAACCCTGATTCATAACACTGTGTAAATGTCATTCCTGCTGCTTTCAGGTAGTCCTGCAATTCTTTTCAAGTGACTGGTGGCTTCTCTCTTACCTTCCTTATCTCAATGTATAGTACACTCTTATGTGGCTCACCTGTCCAGGGCAATTAGTAGTCATTCCATAAACTTTCCACCTGTATATTATAATATCCATCCATCCATCCTCTACCGCTTACTCCTTTTCAGGGTCACAGGGAACCTGGAGCCTATCCCAGGAAGCATCGGGCACAAGACAGGGTACACCCTGGACATGGTGCCAGTCCATTGCAGGGCACAATCACAAACACACTCACACACACACACACACACATTCATACACTACATACACTTTAGACACACCAATCAGCCTACCATGCATGTTTTTGGACTGTCCCCGACGCACGGGGAGAACATGCAAACTCTGCACACACATTGCCCTGGCGGGACTCGAACCCCGGACCCTGGAGGTGTGAGGCGAACGTGCTTAATAACGTAGTCTGTTTGTATGTATATCAATAACTTTTTATTAATTAGTTTTTATGCAACCTTTGCCTGCAGATATTTTTAATACAGTATCCGAATACTTTTCCTCCTATCAGTTTAAATTGTTTGTGCATACAGTTCACACTGTTGTGTTCAAAATGTAATGTGCGTTTAATCTGAATTGGATACAGTGTATGCACTGGAAGTATTAAATAATAAAATATAAAAGCATCTTAATGCTTATTTCCCTCTCTCTGTATAATAATATACTGCACTAAAAGAATTTAAGACCACACAGCACTGTCATTAACAATGTAATATTTTATTGGTCAATGTTTCTGGAATATTCGAGAGATAATTTGTACAGATATGATTCTGACGTGGAATTTTTTAATCACATGTTTAATTCACATATTATATGAATTCACCCTAAAACTACTGCAGAACAATAAAAAAGAAAATCAGTTATAACTTTTCAAAAGATTTCGCCTTTCTACTTGTCTAAACCACACGTGTATATGGAATGGAGGAGCCATGTCACTGACACATCTGTACAAGGCACAATTCAGTTAATAATCACAGGAGCAAAGAACAGCATTGTATGAGACGATGTATGCGTCACTGTAGGCGTAGAGCATTCGCTCTCGTGGGTTGTAATTTAGAGACTGGATGTTAGTCTGCATTTTCTTGATGAGGATCTTCAGATCGTAGCGCTCCTCATTTGTCTTTGTGTCGAATGAGTAGAAGATTTCCTCTGTCTGTTTGTCCAGGAAGCGTGTGGCGTAAAGCACTCCACATGCCATGAAGGTGTTAGTGGCAGTTCGCTTGTGCAGTGATGTCCGCCACATTTGGCCCAAAGATGGAGGACTTCCTTCTATCACCTCACTAAGGATCACGTTGCCAAAATTGTCTGGTGCTGTGTAGACGACCCAGACACCAGCTTCATCTGTGGCGAAATCCAAGTCTGTGTGAACGTACGTGGCTTCCAAGTGACCGAAAGGAAACTTGTTATTGACGCCGGAGTTTTGTGGAAGTGGTGTATTAGTGACAGAGCTGTCAGAAATGTTAAAGCGACAAACAGAGGGTGTATTATAGCAGCCGTAGTATAGCGCGTTTCCGTACTGCACCACGTTAGGGCCCATGATGGTGTTTGTGGTGGGGTTTGAGGAAGCGATGACGGTGTCTACAGGACCCACGCCTACCAGTAAAGTGCTCAAACAGCTATAATGCCGCACATAGTTGGCGTGAACATTGCTGCTGGTCAGAGCCACCAGCCAGTACATGTCCTCCATTCCTGGAGCAGGTTTTGGGTCTTTTCCCCAGGCACCGTAAGGGTACGAGGTTCCATACTGGGTGAGGGCGTAAGTTCTAGGGCCGGTCACATTGACCAGCTGGCCTTCTGGGCAGTCTACACACATTCATACACACAAAGAAGAAGAGATTTAGAGATCAGATATGCTATAAAATAACACACACACACACACACACACACACACACACATTTTAAAATTAAAAAAATAAAGAAAAACAAGAAAAACAAACAAACCCTGGAACAGAAAGGGTTAAGAGCCTTGCTCATCACAGAGCACCGTGCACACACACACATTCACATCTACTGGTAGTTTATCATCACTAATCCACCTACTGGCATGATTTTACGAAGGAAACCAGAGAACCCCGAAGAAACCCACATAGACTTATGGCCAGTATTTTGATAGTTAAGTACTTTATTTGTGAAAAATGTGTCCATTTTTATTGAAAGTTAAATGCCAAGGTGGCAGTCCATCGCACAAGTATGTGCACACACACACACACACACACACACACACACACATACACACACACTCAAATGTACAGGCATGTTTTTGGAAGGTAAGAGGAATGCGGAGAACCCAGAGGAAACTCACACAGACTCTATTGATGGTTAAGTTCTTGATTTTTGATGATTGGTCAATTTGCTATAGTGTTAAATGATAAGGTGTACGTACATGGCTGAGGTTTGGGTGGCTGCGGAGTGGATTGAAGCTCATGCTGACACTCAGTCAACTCTCTCATCAGGCGCTGATTTTCTCGTTGTTTGCTCACTACATGCAAAAGATCGAAGTCCTCGAGCTCTTGCATGCCTTCTGTCATGTTTTTCAGCTTCAGAACAGAAAGATAAAACAACAATCATTCACTTGGCCATCCACTTGTTTAATTATTCATTCAGCAGATGCTTTTTTCCAAAGTGACTTACAATTGAGTGAGAATACAACACAAGCCGGTTATAGTTAATGGCTTTCCAATCACTAACGCCCACCACTCAATCAATTACTAAGACATATGAGGTATGTTAAAGTACATTTTACACAAAGTCTGGCTAAATAGTATAGCCATGAATGGGCAGGTTTATTGCAGCAAATGTCAAAGACTAGTGTTATTACTTGTCAAGAAGTTAGAGCACATTCAGGTGAAAGTTCTTTTCCTGTAATAACTTCATAGATGATGGCTTGATGCCTTATTTTGCTTCAACAATGGATCCAGTTTTACTGGGATATTTCAAGTAGTTTATCCTCTGACCTTTTACAAACATAAATAAATCTCAAAGCCGCATTAATTGCCCATTTAAAGAAATTTGGTTGTCTAGAAGCACAATCGACTTTAATCCTATAGACATGATTACATCAGTAACCTATAAAAGCAAAACAGCATGGACTTCTGCAATCAGAACCCCTTTAAACTTAAGATAAAATTGAACCCCGATTTTATCTTAGCAATGGGAGGGTGTGTTAAAATAGATGTGTGTTTGATTGTAGAACACGTCATGTGCTGATCTAGTGATGTGTCATGTGTAGCAGGGGATTTTGGGAAACAATGTTTCAGGTGTGACTGCCAAGTAGTGAACAATATTCAGTATGGTAAATAATGTAGTTGATTGGTAGATTTATTTTATGGTGTCTGATTATTATACAAGTTAGAATGTAATAATACATACAAAGTAATCAAAGCTGAACTGCAATGAAGTTTAAGGTAACCCATTTAAACTATACAGGGTTTCTTTTTCTCTATGGTGGGGCCCTCAAAAGAGTTAGAGACATAACTCTCTAACTCCCCTCAATACAGATTTATCGTTTTTTTTAATAGGCACATTATTTAAATGTGTAGAAAAATATTTTTGCTGTTTACGTGCCGCTTAATATTTTAAACTTAGAACCCATTGTTATTAAAATGGTCATGGACTCCATTTGACATTATATATAGGCATAATAACTTTGACCTCTGGGGATCCCTGAATTCCACATTGAGAACCATGGCTGCATGGCTTGCTTCTTTAGATTAGCAACGAAGCAAATTTGTAATGTGGCTAATAATGGAGTGGTGTATAAAGCCACCATTTTAACATTGTGCAAACTATAAACTCCATGAAGAAGTGCTGCATGATGTGGCACAGTATGTCACCTTGGTTGCCGTGCTCTCACTGAGCAACTTGTGGGAGTTGATGGTTTTCTTCAGTTTACCCATGAGCTCTCGGATCTCAGTGAGCTCGAGCTCAATGATTCGCAAGGAAACAGCTCCATACAGATCCCCATCGTCCTCATTCTCCAACACAGACACACTCTCCTCCAGCTGCTCCAGCCGCCGCTGTACTCCCAGCATCAACACATCCACCTCCATTAACTGAGAGAGAGAGAGAGAGAGAGAGAGAGAGAGAGGATAGCAACAAAACATTAAAGTAATTAAGAAACTACATACATTAATATTAAGAAGTAAACAAACTTATATCATAAAAGTTTCACATAAATATTTTTTTTAATTGTAATCATTGGCAAATTCTTGTGGTGCAATAGGAATAAAACATCATAATCAACTTTGGTGTGTTAACAGTAACTCACACGTGTTTCATCACACCACCCCATCATTAATCATTTTTTTTACATAACAGTGTGAGAAAGAGAGTTTTATTCCTTACCTCTCAACTTCAGAAACTGAATATTCAGTGTTTCTTAAGTCACACACCTGTGTTGAAGTGATGCTCTTGTTGCATTGGTTAGCTGCAGTATGGATGGAGTCGAGTTTCTCCATTGGGAACGGATGCTGCAAGTTCTTCAGCTCACACACACAGTCCTTCGTGCTCACACACTGGCAGAAAAAAAACATCACATCATGACGTGTCAAATGACAAACTGTACAGGAAAAATCATACACTACATTTATTTTTAATATTTTTTAGTCTGATTATTTAGATATTAATCTGATACCTTAATATGAAAATACATGCTCGGGAGGCATAAGTGTGAGGCATACAGTAAAGATGTGTTCTTCTTACCTGAGAGAAAAGGGCGAGGAAATATGTAGCCGTCCATACTGACAATGGAGACGACTTCATGTTTGCTTAAGAAGATGAGCAGAATGAAAACACTGTTGATTTATATCAAGAAAACAAGTCCAGAGGCTGTCTTATAGCCAATCACCCCCTCCCCTTACAAAATCAAGGTTTGGTAATAGAAATGTAAATTTCTGCTGACTAGTGTATCATAAATGCACAAACTGGGGAACTGAGAGATGGAAATTTTTGATTTTGCTGAAGTTTTCAGATGAGTAATGGAGCTCAGGAGGATGTGGGACATCCAAGGCTTTTTTGGGGTTTGTATACCTAAGCACAATCACATTATGTCTAAACCACAACAGCATGAACAGCATTTATCTGAATAAATATCAGATTTGTGCTTTCATGCCCACAACCATGATAAAAAAAAAAATACATACATCAGTAGCGCTGACAGTAGTACAGCTGTAAATCACAGTGTTCGATAGAATCAAGTGAGTCTGAAACGCTTTAGGGGCGTTGGGAACAATCACTCTCGGATTTGACCTGCGTGAAGTTGGCCCCCCCACCAACACAAAATGTCAGCAAAATAGTCTCAATCGTTTGTGCTCGGTTTGTGCTGGTTTGTGCTGTAAAAATTTTTGTTTGTGCTGCTTTCGTTCAGGAGATATTAACAGATTAATTATAGGTCATCCTGGGGTCACTCAGCCCCCCTATGCTCCAAATTAATCCAAAATGGTCTCATTCTTTTCAGCTTCGTTTGTGCTGGTTTGTGCAGTAAAAATTTTTGTTTGTGCAGCTTTCGTTCAGGAGATATTAAGCATTTAATTATGGTATGATGACGTCATCAAAATTACACATGCTCCAAATTAATCCAAAATTTTTACTGCACAAACCAGCACAAACGAACCTGAAAAGAATGAGACCATTTTGGATTAATTTGGAGCATGTGTAATTTTGGTGACGTCATCACACCATAGGGGGGGCTGAGTGACCCCAGGATGACCTATAATTAATCTGTTAATATCTCCTGAACGAAAGCAGCACAAACAAAATTTTTTACAGCACAAACCGGCACAAACCGAGCACAAACGATTGAGACTATTTTGCTGACATTTTGTGTTGGTGGGGGGGCCAACTTCACGCAGGTCATATGTCTGATACTCCTTCCATTTCAATATTATCGCTTGCACAGTGCTGCTTGGGATGTTTAAAGCTTGGGAAATCTTTCTGTATACAAATCCGGCTTTAAACTTCTTCACAAAAGTATCTCGGACCTGCCTGGTGTGTTCCTTGTTCTTCATGATAATCTCTGTGCTTTCACAGAGCAGGTGCATTTATACGGAGACTTGATTACACACAGGTGGATTCTATTTATCAACATTAGACATTTAGGTCAACATTGGATCATTCAGAGATCCTCACTGAACTTCCGGAGAGAGTTTGCTGCACTGAAAGTAAAGGGGCTGAATAATTTTGCACGCCCAATTTTTCAGTTTTTTATTTGTTGAAAAAGTTTGAAATATCCAATAAATTTGGTTCCACTTCATGATTGTGTCCCACCTGTTGTTGATTCTTCACAAAAAAATGACAGTTTTATATCTTTATGTTTGAGGCCTGAAACGTGGCAAAAGGTCGAACAGTTCAAGGGGGCCGAATACTTTCGCAAGGCACTGTATACAGTATATATATATATATGGTGCGCTTTGTATAAAAGTAGACACAAATGGAACTATGGGAATTATGTTGTGATAAAAAATCAAAAATAATTTCATATTTTACATATTCAAAGTAGACACCCTTTTTGCTTAGAATTTCCAGACATGTATTCTTGACATTTTCTCAGCCGATTTATTGAGGAACCTGAGATGCTTTTTAAACAGTATTAAAATAGTTCCTTATTTTAATGTTGATGTTTTACCGAATACGGAAGTTTGTTGCGCATAACCAAGTTAGGACTTACAAAATATTAATAACTGATTGAATTGTAGTCAGTATATGCTTTGATTCCTGTGAGCTTTTTGATTTCTTATGTATTTTTTGCATTTTTTGTATTTTTTGCATATTAGAACTAAAACCATATTCCATAATTTATTTATTTATTTTTATTTTATTTTATTTTTTGCAATTTTTTGTAAATACCTTAAACAAATTGTGTGTTTTCTTCTTCCTAATATACTATACTCTTCATATTTTGATGCTTTACTCAAACCTGTACGGTCATTAAAAGCAAATATTGTGCAAATATCCCCTCTGGACATCACTACTATAGTGATTCTTTACCTTGCACAATTATTCACATTTTCACAGGGGTAAAACTCAGTTTAATAATGTGACTAAATCATCACATAATAATCATAATAATATTTATACAACTTTTACTAGTAACAATGATTTATTGAAACACCCAAAGTAATTTTTTTTTGCTCTTTCCAAAATAATTTTTTTACATATGCAATATTATTTAAATCCAAAACCCCAGATTTGATGCTGTATACTTTATGCTGAGCCTGCATGAAATATTTTGATTGCAAATGTATTATATAAGATCTCTGGTGCAAAAAGTGAAATGGAATTTTCTGTCAGCAATTTAAGATTCAACTTCCTTAGCGGAAAATATTCATATCCTCATCAAAAAAAAACAAAAAAAAAACAAATCAAAAACGGAGAATCATGACACTTGTTTTGTGTGTGTTTGTATGCATACATGTGTTTGTGTGTGTGTGTGTGTGTGTGTGTGTGTGTGAGTTCATACATATAAAGGCTCATGGAGAAGCTCAGACCCACACAGAGTTTGATCATGATCCTGCTCATGCTGCTTCTCGCCGCCGCTGTAAGTACCACAATCCTGATAATAAAACCCAGGTATACAGAATAGATGAGTCACTTTTGAATGACAATAAGTGTGCTTATAAACACATTAATTATCCATTTAGTTGATATTATGTAATAATATAGTGTTATTGAATTTAAAATAGCTTTGAATCAGATTTCTCTTACAGAATAAAATCACCCAGTGCTTTCAAATAAGAAATATTAATGAAAGCCATTCATAGTTTAATTAATTACTGATGATAAGCTTTTATTGTTAAAAATGTATATTATGATAATCGTTTCAGATGCAGATTGTTTTCTGTTTTATCTTATCACAATAATCAGTTGTCTGTTTTATTAAAAGGTTAGAAATATTAAGAACTGTAATGATGGACATTATTCAATTCTTCATGAAGATATTTTACAAAATGGAAAATAAGAATAAGATATGCAGTATTTAATTTATTTTACTTCATGTGCATGTATGTGCATATAGTATTAATATTTAATTTGCATGTATGTGCATATAGTAATAATAATAATTAATCAATTTGTATAGCGCTTTTTACAATGGACATTGTCTCAAAGCAATTTTACAGAAATATCATTTTACATTTACATGCGGCTTACAAATGAGAGGTCACTCACACACCAATGGTAGCAGAGCTGCATGCAAGGTGCTAGCTTGCCATTGGTGGCAACTTAGGGTTCAGTGTCTTGCCCAAGGACACTTCGGCATGGGATCACCCGGGCCGGGATTCGAACCACCAACCCCACGATTAGTGGATTAGTGGACAACCCGCTCTACCAACTGAGCCACAGCCGCCCTAATATAGTATTAATATTTAATTTGCACGTATGTGCATATAGTGTTAATATTGTTTTAAATGTAAATATTTGAATAGTTTCAAATTGACTAATCTGTATGTTTTCCCATTTTTGAAAAACAATAAAGTTCCTTTAAATGTTTAGTAATTAGGGATGCAACAGCATATCATTAGGTTTGATAGCTGTACCACCATCTATATTGAGGGAATATAAAATATTGTTTAAAGTGGATGTGTTAAGAGAATTGCTCTCAGTACTGTAGAAAACAACAATGACTTAGAACAGTTTTCTAATTTTCAATCCCGCATGAAGAAACTTCATACTCCATACTGCAGACAAACAGCAACTCTGTACTTGTTAACAGTAAATGTACTATATTAATATATGTACAGCTTTATGACAATGCACTGTTCAGTGTGTGTTGTGTGAATGCTCATGTTTTTCTATGATACATTGTGCGTATATTCATGTTTGTGTATGATGATTTTTTGTGTGTGTGTGTGTGTGTGTGTGTGTGTGTGTGTGTGTTTGTATCAGAGGCATGGCCATGCTCACAACGTTCAGGGTCAGGAGAGAAATGACTCATGTGTGTGTGAGGTGAACAGCTTGATCTGGGCTTTTCCTGTTACCAAGTATGATGCTGTGACACAAGTGCTGCAAAACTGCCAAGACTCACTGCAAAAACTCCAGACACAGGTCTCTCACACACACACACACGCACACACACACACACACACTTCATGAACACCAAAGCTGCGTCACTCTCTATATAAACACCAAACACACCTTACGCACTTCAGCAAAACACCAAACACAGGTCACACGCACTGCAACAACACCATTTTATTACAGATTTCATATTAAAATGATCCTATCCTAAATATTTTCAAATCTGACCAATAAACAGCAGTCCTTGTTTGCAAAGATACTTTTGGGTGTGACCGTACAAGAGCTAAACTGAAATCTAACTGAAATGTCAATGTGGAAATAAATTGTAATAAACATTAATTTTGACTGACAGACGGTGACGGGTGCGAAGACGGTCCCTGAGATGGAGGCCACAATGAATAATGTAACACAGCGGCTGGAAAGGTTTCAGTACCTGAACAGTAAGGGCCTGTACAACGCGCTACACCTGAACCAGCTCAGCGATGAGATCCAGCAGCTACACGACACCATGAATAATGTAGATCTGGACAAAGCTGGAGGGGAGGCACAGAAGATACGTACAGAGGTATACATGGGGAATAGTGCATCTCCTTGGTATTCACCACACATTTTGGTCACATGGGCAGTATCCTTCTACATCATTGTATTTATTAATATTTATAAACATAAGTGTAAAATCAATATACTTGTTTGTATTTGTATTTCAGTTGCAAAAGTTTCAGGACGATGTGAAAAAGATGTACAAGAACAATGTCTTCAATCTAGAAACAATGAGAGAGAAGCTGCGGTCCCTCAATAACCGTGTCCAAAACTGCAGGACCATCCCACAAGACTTCAGCAGTAAGTGCATAAAATTTTTTCACTGGAAACTTACCATTTTATGAATAAAGCCTACTTAGAAATGTAAGATCATAGACTTGTAGGTAGTAGATATGAATTTCAAAATGGCCACCATGTATTTCCAAGTGTTCAAGCCATAGGATTTTCGGTATTGTTACCACGTTTGGCTTTGATTTAGATTCCTAATGAATAAACCAGTGGTGAGAAACAACACCCTGACCCAACATGGAAAAAAAAACTTGACTCAAAAGGGAACCTATCCTCTTCTGGGTGACACCCCATAGTGAGATTATAGATCATAAGTATACAGGTTTGATCATAAGATTATAGATTATTAGGTTACATCATAAGAGTTTACAGGTGTAGAAGAGTAAAGACAAACAGTACTGTGTTAAAAGGATATGAACAGATTGTGAATAAGCTTCCAGGCATGAACACAGGACAGTCTTTATGATTACAGCAGCAATTCTTACATACAAATCTACAGCATCCAGGTGAGATTCAACACTAAAGCAACGGTGAGACTTGACATGTATCCATGTGGGACCAAAGCAGAAGGTGAGCCACAGAAGTAAAGCATTAGGATGAGACAGATCCGGGGAGCGAGAGGATACACAGTAGAAATGTGTGAGATTTGGCACTAGCATCACATCAGGCACTTTTTGTGATTTTTAAATAATATTTTCTGTGCTACAGGCTCTTGTTATGATCGCATGATGAGAAATATCAGCGCTCCTGTTGTCATTAAGATGAACCCGTTCAGTTCGTCCTATATTGCTGGAGCATGGGGTCATGACATTGACACTGATGGGGAACAAACATACTGGATCCAGCCTCTAGCTAGTGGACACAGGTTGGGCATCTCTCTGCGCTTCTACCAGACTTATGAGGACTTCATGGCTGAACGGAACCACAGAGATGAATCGGTGGTTGACTCATACACTCATGCTAATGCAATTCAGGGTCCAGGGACCATTGTTTACAAGGGTGTTGTGTATTATCAGTGCTATGATTTGCCCGAACTCTGTGCCTTTGATTTTAAAACCAAGCAAGTCGAACGTCTCACACTTCCTGATGCTGGGTTCAACAACAAATTCCCCTACTGCTACTATAGCTGCTTCGATTGGACGGACATCAACCTCTCAGCTGATGATAAGGGCTTGTGGGTAATGTACGCTACAGAAGCTAACCACGGGAACATGGTCGTGAGTCGAGTGGACACTGAAGGCTTCAACATAACACACACATGGAAGACACGCCTGTTCAAGCGCTCGGTGACCAATGCGTTCATGGTGTGTGGGGTGCTTTACGCAACTCGCTACATAAACACCTACAAAGAGGAAGTGTTCTACGCCTTCGATACGACCACAGGGATGGAGGACAACACGCTCTCGATCCCTATGGAGAAGGTGGCAGCGGGCGTCGCAAACCTTCACTTCAACCCCACAGACATGAGGCTCTACATGTACAATGGTGGCTACATGCTTGCCTACCAAGCTTACTTCTGAAAAGCTAGATTCTAATATGCATTCAGTTCCCTGTACCATAACCTTATACTATCATATACCATATACTATATTCTTCTTTAGTTGATCTAGTCTCTTTCATTGTAGTAGCCAGCCATTTTTTTCTCAATTGCACCTCTAAAAAGACAAAAATGTAACATGTTTCAAATTGCTATCTATTGTATGAACCTATGGAAACTCAGAGGATGCTCAAAGTAATGCTTCATTAAAGAGAAATATATCTTTCATGTCGACAGATGACTGGATATATGCTGTGACATACATTATAAAATAGCTGAATATGTTTCACATCTAAGCTTTTAATGTTAATGTAAATAAGCAACAATGGAAACCATTGCTTTCCATTGTTTCTTGACTCCTTTTTCGTTTCTGAATTTTATAAATTACTTGTTGCAGCACTACAAAATATCTTGTCTAATACATTACAGGATTTTTAAGGGTACAGTGTGTGTTTTCTTTTACATCAGTACAAAATCTCAGTCCAGCACTTGTTCTGCGAGGCGAAAAAACAGGTCCGTTTCTTACTATAAGTGGTATAAGCACTGGCCTCATGATTTGAGGGTGAAAATTACACAATTATAAGGAAGGATGGAGTGAGGAGACAATAAGATGCTGTCTGTTTTTGGAGGTATGCCATATGTTTGAGCTCAAATAATAATAGAATATTAGAAGTCTGGCATTTTAAGATGATACAGTATTCATGACACTTGGGACGGTGCTGCTCTCATTTCTTGGAAACTTAGCTGATAGTCTCAGAACAGGTTGGGTTTGTTGGTGACGCTCTAGAGCTTAGGTCAGCGAGCAGACAAACAGGCTAAACTGACCATCTTGTAGGTGCCTTCAGTTATCACTTAGTTTCCACCATATTGAGACTGTGTCTGTTCTTTGAGGAACACAAAACTTAGAAATTCACAGAAAATCTGTTTAAGTAGCCTAATTAACATAAAATTAGATCATAATGAATACACAGCCAGCACCATTGAGCAGCTAGGTTTGCTAAAAAGTAGATCTCTTACTGCTAAAGTGCTTCTTGTAACTTACTGATCAGAGATTCAATGTACTTTGTGCAGAGACTTGGAGTGGACTAAACAAGTATGTGCCATTAATTGAAGCGAACACACCTGGGAGCAGCTATATACACCTCAATAGGAAGAAAAGATCTAAGGGAAGTGGTAAATCAGTGGTTAAGACATTGCACTTCTGATCGGAAAGTCAAGGTCACCGATAAGCTGCCATTGCTGGGGCACTTGAAGCAAAAACAAAAGCATAAACAACTATGTGTGTCAATATAACCACTTTAGTTCAGTGATTAGATTTCCCTTCAACAGACTAAATTAATTTCACTAATTTCTTCTTATAAATCATCAACTTCTTTACTAAATCCCTTACATACACATTTCCTCAAACATATACTACCAGAAGTAATGAAACCTCTTAAAAATAATATATTCATCCCTTAGCACTGTCTATGTGCCTTAATCCTTTAAACTAACAAATATGAAACCCCTGATTAAAAACCCATCCTTGACTTTTGTCAGCTATCTGCACCAGGATATCTCCAGGATCCATGAAATGGTTGTAGCACAGTAGTTATGCTCATACTTGCATAATAATAACCTTCATGTTATCTATTTGTCAGAACTTAAGCCTCATCACAGTACTGAGACAGCATTGGTTAAAGTAGTAAATAACCTACTACTGGCCCCCGATCAGGTTTGAGACTACTTGCTTGTGTTGCTTGATCTTAGTCCAGCTTTTGATTACCATACTATTCTTCTAGATATTGTTAGACTACAAAATGTTGTTGACATTAAGGGAATGGTTTTCACTTGTCTCAGGTCTTATTTTACCGATTGTTATCAGTTTGTGGATGTAAATGGTGACTTCTCCCTGCATACTTAAGTAATGTTTGGTGCTCTGTTATTTGGCCACTGCTCTTGTCTCTATATTTGCTACCTCCTGGCTATGATTATTAGTAATCATGGTATTAGCTTCTGCTGCTATGCTGATGACAAACAGGTATATATTTCAACAAAGCTGTAACGGTCGGAGTAGTGGAGGCGGATGCAATCGCTGGATTTTTTAGTTTTATTATTATAACCAATCAAAACAAAGACACAAACCACTAACCCACCTAAACACAGAAGCATTAAACTATCACTAGGACTAATACAGGAAAACACGAGCATGAAACAACACTGAGGAACACAGAGACAGGAGTCTAAACACATTTAAACGAAAGACAAAGACTAAGTGTCAAACCCAACTATATATACACCCCAGTGCTCATTAGCCAAAACGTGAATCAGGTGCAGAAAAACATGTGACTTGCAGTGGCTGATGGGAAATGGAGTCCAGAGTCCTT
>JAFFST010050320.1:23294-36354 GCA_022414735.1 Noturus placidus | reverse complement strand
GTTTCCACCTCCATGTTTGACGGTGGGGGTGGTGTTCTTGGGGTCATAGGCAGCATTCCTCCTCCTCCAAACACGGCGAGTTGAGTTGATGCCAAAGAGCTCCATTTTAGTCTCATCTGACCACCACACTTTCATCCAGTTGTCCTCTGAATCATTCAGACGTTCATTGGGAAACTTCAGACGGACAGGTATATGTGCTTTCTTGAGCAGGGGCGCTGCAGGATTTCAGTCCTTCATGGCGTAGTGTGTTACCAGTTGTTTTCTTGGTGACTATGGTCCCAGCTGCCTTGAGATCATTGGCAAGATCCTCCCGTGTAGTTCTGGGCTGATTCCTCACTGTTCTCATGATCATTGCAACTCCACGAGGTGAGAACTTGCATGGAGCCCCAAG
Organism: Noturus placidus; assembly: GCA_022414735.1. Taxonomy (NCBI): domain Eukaryota; kingdom Metazoa; phylum Chordata; class Actinopteri; order Siluriformes; family Ictaluridae; genus Noturus; species Noturus placidus. The sequence continues at coordinate 35,963 of JAFFST010050320.1, read as the reverse complement.
CCGAGGGAGACTGACAGTTCTTCTGTGTTTCTTCCATTTGCAGATAATCGCACCAACTGTTGTCACCTTCTCACCAAGATGCTTGGCAATGGCCTTGTAGCCCATTCCAGACTTGTGTAGCTCTACAATCTTGTCCCTGACATCCTTGGAGAGCTCTTTGGTCTTGGGCCATGGTGGAGAGTTTGGAATCTGATTGATTGATTGCTTCTGTGGACAGGTGTCTTTTATACAGGTAACAAACTGAGATTAGGAGCGCTCCCTTTAAGAGTGTGATTCTAATCTCAGCTCATTACCTGTATAAAAGACACCTGGGAGCCAGAAATCTTTCTTATTGAGAGGGGTTCAAATACTTATTTCCCTCATTAAAATGCAAATCTATTTATAACATTTTGACATGCGTTTTTCTGGATGTTTTTGTTGTTATTCTGTCTCTCACTGTTCTAATAAACCTACCATTAAAATTATACACTGATCATTTCTTTCGTAGTGGGCAAACGTACACAATCAGCAGGGGATCAAATACTTTTTTCCCCCACTGTGTATATATATATATATATATATATATATATATATATACAGTATATATATATATATGTATATATGTATATATGTGTGTGTGTGTTCTCTCAGCTGGATATACATTGCATCATGAAAGGAGTAGTTCATCCAGTTCATCCATTGTGCTTAGCTTCACAACACATAACATGTGACCTGTTCATGTTCATCACTGCGTTGTGCATTGTTTTGTTTCCGCTGACCATCATGTATCCAAAACTCATGCCCATTCATTTCGTTTGTAAAAAAAAAAAAGTCTAAAAAAAAAGTCATCTTGTCACTACTACAGTTGCAAGCGAAATGATGCAAATCATGTTTATTGTCAAAATGTACAGACTTTCAGATGTTTATGATGAACAAATCAAACAAAAGCGATTGCAATGGTTCGACAAAATGAACGCTTGAAATGGTTTCCACAAATTGAACTGAAAATGCGACTTATAATGATTTCAAAATGATTCACCCCCCTGAATAGAATCCCTCACAACAGTACAAATATGCAAACCCAGTGTTGTCTCAAGCACACCTGATCTAAACTAAGCAAGAGCTTCATTAGCTGTAGCAGCTGTGCTTGAGCTGGAGCACATGAAATACCTGAACTGGCTATGGTTGGGAAATGTACGAAATACCTGGAAGGGGAAGAAAACGGAAGCTATCTACGGGTGAAAGCAGATTTCTGAGAAAGCAGGTTGTGAAAAAACTCTCGAGTGACTGTAAAAGACCTGCAGCGAGACCTGGTTGCAAACAGGCACTGAGGGTTCAGTGAGCACAGTAAGGCACGTACTAAACTACTGACTCAAAAGCACAAGAAAAGTAGCTCAAAATCATATAAATAATCCACAAACGTTTCGAGGTCCTGTTCTGTGGAGCGATGAAACAAAACTGGAACAGCAGGAAGGATCAGCGGTATGTCAGGAGGAAGAAGAATGAAGAAAGAACACTCTGTCCACAGTCGAGCATGGTGGTGGATCGGTGATGCTCTGGGGCTGCTTTACATCCTCTGGCACTGGAAACCTTCAGCGTCTGGAAGGCAAGATGGATTCATTGAAGTATGAGGAAATCCTAGGAGAAAACGTCATGCCGTCTGGGATGAAGATGAAGCCTGGGCATCACTGGACTTTCCAACACAACAACGATCTCAAGCATACCTAAAATTCCACCAACTTGCAGAAGAAGTCCTGGAAGATTCTACAGGGCCATCACAGTCACCTGACTTGAATCCCATAGTGGGATTTGAAGAAATCAGTTGCAGCACGCAAACACAAGAATATTACTGAACTGGACGCCATTGCTCATGAGGAACGGGCTTAGATTCCTCAGGAACACTCCCGGAAGCTCTCCATCTCGTTTGCAGCAGGTCATAACAGCAAAAAGGACGCTCTACTCATGGACGTAACCACGCACTCTTTGGGGGGGTCGTGCATTAAACGCGCATGGTAAGCGCGTTTAATACTTAGTAGAGCCAAGGGCGTAACCATGTTATGGACATTGGGGGGTTCCAAGCGCTTGGACCCCCCTAATGTCCATAACATGGTTACGCCCTTGGCTCTACTAAGTATTAAACGCGCTTACCATGAAAGGGTTGAATAATTTTGAGACTGGAGAGATCATTTTCAGTTGAATTGGGGGGAACGCGTTCGTCGTGTCGAACTATTTTAATTGCTTTTGAGGTTGAAGAATTTTGATTGCATATTTTCAGGGTTGTTGTTTTTTTTTTTTTCTTTCTTTTTTTTTTTTTTTTTTACTCACACGTCTTAACCAGCTTTGGGTCAGATTGAAATAATGTGCATATGATTATTATTATTATTTATTTATTTTTAAATCTTATAAATATCTTAAACATTTAACAGTAACTCTTACACTGTAAAACCAGACAATAATTTGTTATTCATGCAAATTAATGACACAATCGTATTCATATTCATTCTCGCAGGAACACGCCGAAAGCAGTGCCGGATATATTAAATTAAACGGTTCGATTGCGATGATTACACTCGTGAGGAATCGTTTTTGAACCCGTTCATCCTTTTTAAACAGAAACCATCGGCCGAATTTCCGCATGAATTTGCTCTCAACATTTGAAGCTTCAATAGAAAAACTCAGTAAATAGACTCAGTAAATAGAGGACTGTTCTGTTTTCTCTAAATGCACACATGCAACTGTGACGTCTTTAAATGCGTATATAATGAGTCATCATCTCCTTGTCCATCTGGGTGGGAAAAAACCCAAAAACTAGCCGGAATCGTTCCACTCTTGTTTGTGGAAACCTCATGTTCTGCTGTGTAAAATATTTTTCTGTTCAAAAACTGAAATCTGAGCAGCAGTGTACACTTAATTCTACATTAACTTCTAGCATAGCTCTCACAGTAAAAGTTCCATACCCGTAAAGATGCAGAGATCGAAAAGACGTTATCTCTTTTATTATTATTATTATTATTATTATTATTATTATTATTATTATTCCATCCATCCATCTTCAACCGCTTACTCCTTTTCAGGGTCACGGGGGAACCTGGAGCCTATCCCAGGAAGCATCGGGCACAAGGCGGGGTACACCCTGGACAGGGTACCAGTCCATCGCAGGGCACAATCACATACACACACACACAGACACACACACACACACACTTTAAACACGCCAATCAGTCTACCATACATGTCTTTGGACTGGGGGAGGAAACCGGAGTACCCGGAGGAAACCCCCGACACACGGGGAGAACATGCAAACTCCGCCCACACATGGCCCTGGCGGGACTCGAACCCCGAACCCTGGAGGTGTCAGGCGGACGTGCTTACCTCTAAGTCACCGTGCACCCCTATTATTATTATTATTATTATTATTATTATTATTATTATTATTATTATTATTAATAATATCATAGACTTATGGTTAAACCGTAGTAACCGTATAGCGTATGATCGCGTGGGTGATGGTTCTGGATGCGCACCTCCACACGTATATAATTGACATGCAGCGATCGATTGCAGTAATATTTTCTGAGCTACCCTCAAAGCTACAGAACATCACACTGCGTAATAAATGTCTGATTCATTTCGTTGAGCCTGACCCCATGCGATTTTACAGCTGTGCCACAGCTGTAACACAGGACTGTATATATATATATATATAGTGGATTTTGTGTTTAAATAGGACTGTGATTATTTATTATAAAATATCTTGCATATTCAGGACAGGATTATATGCGTATTGCAATGTGTGATTGGCCGTAAATTAATCACTTTTGGCATGCTTGTGGACTCGCGTGGGATTAACGTGTATGTATACATTGCAAGTAAATATTCATTCTTTCATTCATTAGTCTTAACACATTCTGTGTGCTCATGCTTGTAAATATTTGAAATCTGATATGATTATAAATATATTTTATATTTGATCGTTGTTTTACATTGTAGAGGTTTACGGTAATGTAGTCTATCTTTTTTATGTGTGTGTGTGTGTGTGTGTGTGTGTGTGTGTGTGTGTGCTTGTTTGGATTACATGGACTTCACACATATGGAAGTAAGACAAATGATTACTAATCCCATGACTTTCGTATAGTTATAATAATATCATATTTTATGTATCTATCTATCTATTTATTTATTTATTTGTTTGTTTATCTATTTATTTATTTATTTGTAAGGCGTGTTGCACATGAATTGTCCATTTCAATGGTAACACAGTACGTTCCTAATCCTAACACAGAGTGATTTCATATAAGAGCAATTAGTGATTTTACAATTTCTGTTATTTCTGTCAGAAAAAAAAAAAAAAATCAGCCAATAAGAGCACAATATCATGTTGTTATTCTATGAGGAGGAAAAGGCCTGGGATGGATATTTACTTCATTTGATTTATAAACAGCACTTTTTTTTTCATTTATCTGACAGAAAGAGAGAAAAAAAAAATCTTGGTCCATAACAGCATATTAAAACAAGCAAATCTAATTAAAACTGGATATTAATCAGATGGATATAATCTGATGTTGTTGGTCTGTTGTTATTCTGTCAGAGAAAATAAAACAGAATGAGGTCTTGGATGGATCTTCATTCAGTATCAATTAATAACAGTTATCATTCTAACAGACGAAATATCCATCAAAGAAAAACGCCATTTTGTATAATTATATCAGAGGGAGAAAAAAAAAAAACAAACATGTTAACTCGGGTGATATTTTCTACATGTACCTCAGACGTTGTAGTGAGATTATGTCATCAGAAAGGGTCTGGAAACAGATTAAACATGGAAGAAGAAGCCTGGAATCCCAGCCCGGGTGATCCCATGCCGAAGTGTTCTTGGGCAAGACACTGAACCCTAAGTTGCCCCCGATGGCAAGCTAGCACCTTGCATGCAGCTCTGCTACCATTGGTGTGTGAGTGTGCACTTGTAAGTCACTTTGGAAAAAAGCGTCTGCTAAATGAATAAATGTAAAATAAAAATTAGTAACAGCGCCATCATCTGGTCTTTGATCCAGACCTCCAGTTATGGCCTGTGCAGAGTCTGGCATATACTCCTCACAGTTTATTCTGGATACTCCATTTTTTTTTTTTTTTTGCCTTAAAACAAAAAATCATACCTTCCATGGTGTATTCCTGCCTTGCACATAGCTGGTGTCCAACATAACATACCATGACCTGCATTTTCATTGCTGATTCCTGGTCGTTACAACTGGTTGGTCTCCAAGTACGAGTACGATCACCTCACAGATCACACTATGGAGTTTGATCCTGAGCTCCAATTATGGCCAGTGTTTTTCCTTATATTTGGTGTGGGTTTCTCCTGGTTAATCATTTTTGTTACCACCTAATAAGTTGCTCCATCCGACATGTATTCCTGCCTTGGCTCCAGATCAATCTACTGTGACCCTGACCAGGATAAAGCGGTTCAGAAAGCTTTTAAGGACAAAACAAAACAAACAGTCGGCAGTTCATTAAGAGGTTAATGGCTCAGTGGTTAAGGCTTTAGGCAACTGCTCAAGAGGTTAAGAGTTCAAATCAAAACATAGAAGCTGCCACAAGATGAGTTGATATTTATATTACGAGGCCACACTCTAAGCATCTCATGATCACAATTTGTAATGAATGATTTAGCCATTATGACAAATTGTAAAATTTGTTCCCAAAACTTAATATTTTGTGGAACCTCATGTGTACTGTCACCTCCAGGTAATTAGTTTATTTATTCTATGATGTTTTGGCAGGAAGACGTGTAAAAAGAGCACCACAGTAGTCAAGATGTGGGATTATAACAGCATGGATTCGTTCTTAAGCATCCTTAAACTTGAACATAGTCTGTAGTTTTACATTATTGCGCTGAGAATTTATGGTAAACGACAAACGTGTGACAAGCCGGAGATGAAATGGGAAGATATTAATTATCGAAAGATATTAGATATGCATATACAATAGAACTCATATCTCTATCGACTACATGTCCATCCAGTACTACACCTTAAATTCTAATACAGAAGGTGCTTTCAAAACTGTTATCTCCATTACATCAAAAATTAAGTCCATGATTTAGGATAATGTGGCCAAGGGCTAGCATGTGGACTGAAAAGCAGTGGTCCTAGTACTGGGTTTTGAGGGACACCTCAGCATAAATGGTTTGTTGATGATAATAGCAAGCATGAATCATTAATCACCAATGTACTGGAAATTCAACAAACTAAACGAAAGCATTGTTAATCACTTTTGTGCGTCATTGTATATACAGTGATCCCTCGTTTTTCGCGGGGGTTACGTTCCAAAAAGACCCCGTGATAGGTGAAATCCGCGAAGTAGTAACCTTTTTTTTTTTTTTTTTACAATTATTATACAATGAAATACTCTGTAATACATTGAAAGCAAAGAACAAAACCTTTTTACAGGCCCAAGCATTTGTTTAACAAATAAAAGTACTTTATAAACTTTTTTTTTTTTTTTTTTTACAAATAACTACTGCACTGTAAAATAATAATTTTAATCATCAATACGAACTGAAGGTTTCAAATTGCGGAGATCAGCTCCGCCCCACCGCGACCCGAGTCACTGGATTAGAACGGGAGAAAATGAAAAATGATTATGAAAAAAAATACAAAGTACAGTAGGGAAAATAGTGACAGGTGTATTTCACTGCTCTTCTGACTGAGCCTCTGCACCCTGACTGAGGCGCTGCACGCTGACTCCGCCCTGCAGCGTTTTTTCCTTCTAAAGCCCGCGGTGCAGGTGTGTGTTTTCGACATTGTGGGCATTTAGAGAAACTTGAAATTGCAAGAGAATTTGCAAACTTAAATTTGGCAAGCTGTTTTACGGACGTGTATAAACCGCAACGTTATTGACACGCAGGTAGAGAAGAAGTGGAGAGACTGTTAGCCAATCAGAATGCAGAACACAATGCGCGATGCAAATCCGCGAAGCAGCGAGACCGCGAAAGGTGAACCGCGATACAGCGAGGGTTTACTGTATTTCTTGCCTAAACAATGAGTTATTGAAAAAAAATTTACTTATAACAGCTTAAGCATGGGTAATAATCACATGAGAGTCACTTAAATTACATTGAAGTCACTGTTGGTGGCATTTTTTTTTATTTTAAAATCGTCCCAAAGAAGCAATGTTTGATTTTCACGATGAAAGTTTATATCGTAAATAACAGGACTTCTTTTTTCTATAACTTTTTTTTTAATGATTGGTTTATGGATTTCATACAATCCCTAGACCCGCTTAAAACTACAAAAATCCCCATCTATGGAATGAAAAATGATTTAAAACATCACATGTATTTGAAATAGGGCCGTTTTTACCAATAGGGCTGTTTGATCGAAATTGCTAATTTAAATAAAAGTTGTACTCAATTAAATAATAAGAAAATAAAGAATTTGATTGGGGCCCAGCACATAAAAAAAAAAATAATCATCATCATCAATTATTTTATTCAAGGTTATTTTTTTATTTGATTAATTAAATTAATTATATTTTTTAACAGCACTTTAGCCAACGCTTGCTGGTTGTTGTTGTTGTTTTTTTTTTTTTATTTGCTACATAAAATAAAGGTGAAAAAAAATGTCTTGTCTAAGCACAGCAACTTCTAACTTGGCCTTGGTCCTGTGCACAATTCCCTCTACTCCCCATTGCATCATCGTTTCAATGTTTATTTAACACCTTTAATACAGCTGTGCACCTTGTTAAGTCATTATCACTGTTAGGCCTGTCGTGTAAGTGCTAATGGGGTCTAAGGAGACCTGCAGCTAGAAAACAAGTAAATATTATTGGAACGGGCCATCTCGTGTCACTAATGACCTCGCAAATGATGGGCTCCAAATGCTCTCATGCTGGATACGTAATGCGTTCAGCACAACCTGCGCTAATTGTAAATCACTATTAGCGCTATGAGAGAATTTGTAATGAGCCGCTTGTGTGTGTAGTTTGTAGACAAGTGGTGTACTGGTTTGTTGTCGTTCTCCTTCAGGTATTTGTGTGTGATTTTCGATTGCAGATTGTTTTGATGGACATAGGCCACGAGTACATGGTATGGATAACACACGCGCACGCGGAATCCTTCTGTAACTCGCTGAGGCTCTTCCAGTTGCCTCAGATTAACAGCAGCTTGTTGCAAAACGCTGAACGAGCATAGCTGCCAACGTAGCAGACTAGCAAAAATACGCTGAACTAGCATAGTTGCACGAGTCGCATACTAGCGTGTCTTGTCTCCAACACCTTCCCCATTTCATGTTTATTACATTCCATATTTCAAATTTCCTTTTCAGGGACTTCAATTATGTGAACAAGTTCGCAGTAGCTCGGTGTATGACGTTTTAGTGCTAGCCTCTGTATTCCACAACTGATTTTATACTAATACTAATAAGATATAAGGAAGGCATTGAAACGTTATCCTCACCCCTACTCTTTTCATTTAATTGCGGTCGTTTTGCAAACGTGCGTTAGACCGCATCGGATCCTTACACAAGCTCCCTGATACTTATCTTCTTGTATTGTGCCTCTTACTTTGGATAAAAGCATATCACAAATGAATAAATGTGCCAATTATTGGACAATAATATGCGATACCTGTATATGGACTCTTCCATATCCTCTCGATATTATATTTTACAGTCACCTCAGTGGTATTATATAAGAGCAGAGCTTCCTGCTTGATGCTACATTATATATATATATATATATATATATATATATATATATATATATATATATATATATATATATATAAGATTAAAAATCAGCCAGTGGCAACCTACACGCCACGTTTATTCATTACTGCTTTCTGTGTTCGGCGAAGTCAGCATCCGAGCCTATACGCAGGGCCTATTTATCATTTGGATCCTATTTGCAAAGCAAGAAATAAATAAACAAATCGCTTGCGAAGAGAACGTTCTACAGGTTTAGAGACGCACGGACAAATCGAATCGAACATGGCATCTGGGATGTGTGCACCCAGAAACCAGCAAACCAGACTCGGCGTTAATGATGAAGATGTCGCGCTTTGTGTCGAGACAGCACGTTGATAGCGCGTGTTGAGGTGAGCTCAGCGTCATCAATTGGAGCCAGTTAGAAATTATAAACGCGACGGCGAGCGAAAGCGAGAAAACGCCCAGCAGTTTCGGTTTCTGGCTCCGTGTCGGCGCGGGGAGGCTCCATTCGTCACGCCGATGACAGCCTCGGCTTCATTTCTTGCCACAGTAAATCTAATTGAATACAAGATCAATAGAAGTGAGCAAGGGGCCGGGAATAAAACCACCAGGTCAGCAATCATACAGGCTATATTTTATGAACTCTACACGCTGGTGTATATCAGGTCGAATGAGACAGTCATTAAAGTGCAAAGAGATGATCGCATGCGGTAAAGGAAAAAGCGTTTAAACAAAGCTTTATGATAAATAAAGGAGTGTGTTCATCACAAACTGTAGACGATTCCAGATGTTAAAAGGGTTTAAGTGTTTCGAATTCAGCAGGTCAAAGTCTTAACAAGGACTTCCCATGAGTCATCACACGCACTGAGCAACTACAATACATTTCGTTTTTATAATGTATTTTTCCCCCTTTTATTTAACCATATCAGTGACCTTATTGATATCTCTTATTTATGTGTTTTTTTTTAATTACATTTATATTACTATTTATATTTAGACTGGGAAAATATATCAAATATAAAGTTCCTCATATTCAGAGTCCATTTACACACGTGTTTTAAACGATTACAACAGAAGCTTATAGAATAGCACTCGATCCAGCACAGCACTTATCCACCAATCGTAGGGTTGGTGGTTCGATTCCCGGCCCACATGACTCCACATGCTGAAGTGTCCTTGGGCACTGAACCCCAAGCTGCTCCCGATGGCAAGTTAGCACCTTGCATGGCAGCTCTGCTCCCATTGGTGTGTTAATGTGTGTGTGAATGAGACACAGTGTAAAGCGCTTTGGATAAAAGCGCTATATAAGGGCGCCATTTTACAACCTGTTATTGTGCTCTGATGATTAATTGTAATGGAGCTACAGTATGAGATACTAAATCAAGATCATAATATGAAGGCATAATATGTGTGCATGATATAATCTACTCTATGACACTTTGAATTCCCTCTTTTGATTATATTACAATGTCGATTTATTACCTCTACTGCAGAGGTCGGAAGTAACAGCGCACAAATACTAGACTTAAGCCTGTTGTTTGAAGTAACAGTGCTTTTACTTTTACTTCCTACGGTTCAATGTTAAAATGTTTTCTACTCTTTTCTCTAAAATCATATTTGTAAAATCATAACGTGACGTTTTTAATAATCAGACGGCTTCTCATCGAAAACTCCTAGCCAATCTGAGCCTCAACAGGTATGACAGCTCTTACACACTCTCTGTGATCTATTTCCTGCTGCTATGCACACTGTATTTATCACAGCAGTTTGTATTGTATTGTGAGATAGCTAGTAGCTAGCTAGGGGGTGGGTTGTCCACTAATCCAATAATCGTGGGGTTTGCGGTTGGAATCCCGGCCCGGGTGATCCCATGCCGAAGTGTCCTTGGGCAAGACACTGAACCCTAAGTTGCCCCCGATGGCAAGCTAGCACCTTGCATGCAGCTCTGCTACCATTGGTGTGTGAGTGTGTCTCATTTGTAAGTCGCTTTGGATAAAAGCGTCTGCTAAATGAATAAATGTTGTAAATGTAGTATCCTGCAGCTAGTTTGAATCATGCTAGCTAATGTTTGAGGGATGAGGAATAAAGCTGTTGTACCGCCTCACATGTTTTATTCGATTCAATTTTACTTTCATAGCGCTGGACACTGCCACAAAGCGGCTTTGTGGAAACCTGGAAGCAGAGGAAGAAATCTTCAGAGGAACCGGACTCGAAAGGGTAACCATCTTCTTCAGAGGCATAGCAGAGTGTAAAGCTTCTCAGCCTGGATGATTATAGCAGCAGAACTTGGGTACAAATCTACAGAATGCAGGCAAAAGATGATCTGTGATTAAATGTGTGTGTGTTTTTTTTTTTTTTATAAAACCTCATCTTTTAGGTCCTGAGTCAAGGCTTGAACCCTTTATCTTTACTCAGAAAGAAACACTCACCCACACGTCTCTGTACCTGCCCACGAAGCCACCAGAGAACATGTGCAATGATTCACACTTCAAACCCTGACATGCGTGAACTGAGGGTGTAGTGTGTAATTATTCAGGAGAACATCTTAAAAGAACCATGTGTTCTGTCCTGCTCTGTGGCTTTGTGGGAAAGTGCTTGGCTTCTGTTGCTGAGGTTGTAGGTTCAAATCAAACCTCATTAATTTATTACATGTTTGCAGACAGTGTGAACGATAAATACGCCAAATGAAAGAATGGTTTCAGTCAGTAGTGTGGGCTTGTGGGCTCAGTTGGGGAATCAGCGGGTGGCTGTGGAGTGTTAGGGCTCGGAGCCTAGGCTGGTCACGAGGGAATACAGGTGATATACAGAATTTTGAACAAAGTTCAAATTTTGCAGTAAAGTAAATAAATAAGATAGTTAGTACATAAATAATTTAGTAAAGATAGTAAGAAAATAAGTTAGTACAAATAGTAAGTAAGTAAATAAGATAGTAAGTACATATGATAGTAAGTAAACAACATAGTAAGTAAACAAGATAGTAAGTAAGTAAATAAGATAGTAAGTAAATAAGATAGTAAGTAAACAAGATAGTAAGTAAGTAAATAAGATAGTAAGTAAATATGATAGTAAGTAAGTAAACAAGATAGTAAGTAAATATGATAGTAAGTAAGTAAACAAGATAGTAAGTACATATGATAGTAAGTAAATAAGATAGTAAGTAAGTAAATAAGATAGTAAGTAAACAAGATAGAACATGAATAAGATAGGAAGTAAATAAGATAGTAAGTGAATAAGATAGTAAGTACATATAATAGTATGTAAATAAGATAGTAAGTAAATAAGATAGTAAGTAAGTAAATAAGATAGTAAGTAAATAAGATAGTAAGTAAGTAAACAAGATAGTAAGTACATATGATAGTAAGTAAATAAGATAGTAAGTAAGTAAATAAGATAGTAAGTAAATAAGATAGTAAGTAAATAAGATAGAACATGAATAAGATAGGAAGTAAACAAGATAGTAAGTGAATAAGATAGTAAGTACATATAATAGTATGTAAATAAGATAGTAAGTAAATAAGATAGTAAGTACATATGATAGTAAGTAAACAAGATAGGAAGTAAATAAGATAGAAAGTGAATAAGATAGTAAGTAAGTAAATAAGATAGTAAGTAAATACAATAGTAAGGAAGTGGATAATATAGGAAGTAAATACGATAGTAAGTAAATACGATAGTAAGTAAATATGATAGTAAGGAAGTGAATAAGATAGGAAGTAAATATGATAGTAAGTAAAGCAAGTAAATAATTTAGTAAAGATAGTAAGTAACGATAGCAAGTAAAGAATCTAAGTAAATAAGTTTGCTAAGATAGTAAGTAAATGTTAGTAAAGATAGTAAGTAAATAAATGTTGGTAACGATTGTAAGTTAGTAAGTAAAGAAAGTAAGTAAAGAAGTTAGTAAACAAAGTACAGTGGTGTGAAAAAGTGTTTGCCCCCTTCCTCATTTCCTGTTCCTTTGCATGTTTGTCACACTTAAGTGTTTCGGAAC
>JAFFST010050320.1:2099-15335 GCA_022414735.1 Noturus placidus | reverse complement strand
TGTGGTTCAGGTGGTAGAGCGGGTTGTCCAGTAATCGTAGGGTTGGCAGTTTGATTCCCGGCCCACATGACTCCACATGCCGAAGTGTCCTTTGGCAAGACATTGAAACCCTAGTTTCTCCCGATGGCTAGTTAGCGCCTTGCATGGCAGCTCTGCTACCATTGGTGAGTGTGTGTTCGTGTGTGAATGGGTGAATGAGTCACAGTGTAAAGCGCTTTGGAAAAAAGCGCTATATAAGTGCGCCGTTTACCATTTTACGTAATATCCATAGTGTATAAAACATAAATAATAACGCTTGATAGCAAAATCATGTCCAAACTCATTTTTGTGACGGTGGCTGCGACACATTTACTAAATAGTACGGCAAAACCCGAAGACTAATGGGTCACGGATCAAAACTTCTGATTGAAAATAATACGAATAAGATTTTTTTTTTTTGACCCGTAAAAAGAAAACGAGAAAATTAGTGGCGTTCAAGAGAAAATAAATGACACCATGTCCTTATGTGTACAAGACAATTTTGCAATTTCATGAGGTTTTTTGTTGTTGTTGTTGTTTTGTAAAGCTCTGTAAAATTGTGATCGTGCCCAGTTTAAATAAACGAACCTTTTCAAACATACCTGTTGTACAGAGAAAGTCTGCAGTCCTGTAACCGGAGTAAACAGGACACTAGTAGCGGAGGCGGCTTGCGGCGTTTTTCTTTCAAAAGGTAAAAAAAAAGCATAATAATAATTTAAATAAAGTTTATTTTCTGGTAAATCCACATCATTACATCCCTCCATCCATCCATCTTCAACCGCTTACTCCTTTTCAGGGTCACGGGGGAACCTGGAGCCTATCCCAGGGAGCATCAGGCACAAGGCGGGGTACACCCTGGACAGGGTGCCAGTCCATCGCAGGGCACAATCACATTCACACACACTTTTAGACACGCCAATCAGCCTACCATGCATGTCTTTGGACTGTGGGAAGAAACCGGAGTAACCGGAGGAAACCCCCGACACACGGGGAGAACATGCGAACTCCACACACACACGGCTCTGGCGGGACTCGAACCCCAGACCCTGGAGGTGTGAGGCGAACGTGCTAACCACTAAGCCACCGTGCGCCCCACATCATTACATTTGCATTTTATTATTTAGAATTTATTGTTAAACCGAATGCAACAGCAGTGTGAATAGGTCTAAAGTAAATATGTGGAAATCATTGTAATGCTCTGAGCAGCCATGTTGATTTCAATTCGCTTCAGTTTTTATCTGTGTAGCGCTTCTAACAATGCACATTGTCTCAAAGCAGCTTCACAGAAACGTATAAACACAGGATACAGATTTTAAGTGTGTGGATGTATCCCTATTGAGCGAGCCGGTAGCGACATGAGGAAGAAACCTCGAGATTTCATGACACTCGGAGTTGTGACCCCGATTTCCCCAGTAGGAACTCCTAAATGAGGGGGTTTTCTTTGTTCTTTGTTCTTTCCTGGACGGAGGACAGAAATGATGAGTTACGACCTCTAGTCGAACGCGGCATCCTATCAGTACCGGCAGCCATCACGTTAAAAAACAAACTAATACTGCAGTTTAAAACAATTGCAAGATTTACCATTGATGTGTTCGAATCAAACGACCAGCTGACAACAAAGCAACTGCTCTTAAATACCTTTATTCATTCCTCCCATTTTGTTGATCACATAAATCTATGAGATTTTTTACTCTGAAAGTGTCTTTTACGGGACTGCCAGCTTTCGGCCAGCGACACGCTGGAGCCCTTTTTCCATATACACAGCAACTATACATATACAACATGTACATCCATTATAATATTAGTATAAATATTTCAGCCCGATATATATCGATTTTAAATAATAACAATAACAATAATAATAATAATAATAATAAAATTAAAGATTTTATGCACATACATTTGCAATTGAAATACAATGCCTTAATACTTGTTCTGTCGCTGAATACTTTCATCGGCTCGGATGAATGATGGGAAGAATGGAGGAGCAAAACGAAAACAAACAAACAAACAAACAAACAAGCAGGATTTGTTCTGGATTCGGGATTAGCGTTGAGCCCAGAGTATGAGGGTTCTGATAATATTTGGCATCCACGAGCAGCTCTCCTTTTGATAAACTGACCGAGTCACTTTTATTTATTTATTTATTTATTTATTTATTTATTTATTTTGTCGATCTTGCGACAGAAGCGTGTTGCGAGACATTAAATTGTAATTCTGTATCAATAACTGGACCATAACAGTCACGGCCATGACTCTTCAAAGACCTGATAAAGTAATGCAAACATGCACCCTTGATGAGTTCACTATCGTTGGATCCTCATTGAGCTGCTCCAATTTTTTACCAGTTCAAGACATGAGGGATTGACAGAGGAGTTTAAGAGGAGGACTTCACGAGGATCTAAGATATAAAACATGCCGAATGCCGAAACTGTCATTTCAATTATTTCCTGTGTAAAATTGGCATGATTTAAAGAAACGAACTAAACAAAGAAATGTAGTCCCCAAACGTTTCCATGATAAACATGCGACACCGGTTCTAAAAGACATGGACATCACAGTAGCATTAATGAAGCTCTGTATTGACTCTCCACCAAAGAACTAAAGAAACTCGACTCCTGTTCGAACTCTGCTTATTATTAATTAAACGGCTCGTTCGCTCGCTCCGACAAGCTGCGTGCTAGAAATGAGATTTGTACGTATTGATCAGACCGGATCTGAGGATCTGGAGGTGTCTTCACAGCTTGTATTAAAAAGGCTCAGGTTCAAGTTCAGTCATCAAGAGGTTGTCGGGTCAAATCTCTGCGCTGCCGGAAAGCGACGCCTTTACTGCAGGGCTTTGGATAAAAGGAATCGTTCAATAAATAAATAAATTAATTAATTAAAGCGCCAGGTGTGAGTTGAACAGACGACATGGTTTTCCGCGACTTTCTGCTCTCCGGAACGTTCACTCTCCGGTTCTACCTAGCATATAGTCGTTGTTCTTGTTTGTTTTCTTTGTTGACTCCTTTTACTTCCACGGCTCTAGCAGGCAGTATGGAAACGAAACGATCTCGGTCGTTGCTCTGCGCCATGAATGTGCCGATACTCTGTTGGTCAACGTCTACAGACGATAACAATTTCCTGTTACGTTAAAGCAGCCTCTTATTTTTGTCTTCTTCTCGGATTGGACGGGAAAAAAAGAGCAGCTCGTCATGTGACCGAGAAACCCCCCAAAACGTAAACTCCACGGACCTGAAGACGTCCGAAAATGTAACGTTACGGCTTTACACTTACAAGTTTTGGACACTGGTGACTCCTTCCGTTAAATACCGTAAACATGTCCTTACGGAATAGTCCTCCATCCGAAACGATTGATTGCACGTGGGTTTATTTTCATCCCTGACCGTCGCTTTGGATGAGCTGTTAGTATGGAAATGATAACACGTTACGGACTCTCCTAGCTGCTGGTATAGAAAATGAATCGCCGTCTGACCAATCAGATTCAAGAAGTATTTCCGGTTGGAAATTGCTGGCGTAAGTCCTGAGTATTCGGTCGCTGGTTTTATTTTCCGCACGACTGTTCCATGGATTAGGGAATGAATTTCGGGATTAGTCATCGTTACGCGTATGGCGGTAACCTAGCAACCTGGCGACGTTTCGCTGCCTTCTGAGGATGTTTTAAAACCATTTTCTTATTGCTACCTTCAGAGATATCAACGCGCTGCCTAGCAGTGAACCGTCAGGCAGATAGCTAGCTGCTTTCTTGGTAAATAAAATACCGGTGGAAAGACTATATTTCCACACTGACCTGGGAACGCCTCGGGATCCCCCAGTCAGAGCTGGTTAATGTGGCTCAGGAAAAGGAAGTTTGGGGTCCCTTGCTGGAGCTGCTACCCCCGCGACCCGATTACGGATAAGCGGTTGAGGATGGATGGATAGACAGTCCGGTGTTAAAAAAAGAATAAATAAATAAATAATGAACAGCAATAGATGACTAGTTTTGGCTTTGTGCGAAATGAAATACGGTAACGGCGTCTGAGGAAAATGATCGCGCTTCCGGTTTTTCCGCTAACGACGACACGATTGGCCTTTCACTTTTACAGGCAACACAACGTTCTGATAAGAAAAACGAGCTACGCTACACACAGACAGAACTTTAAAAAAATAAATAAATAAAAATCTGGAACTGTAACATGGACATATCTGCATAATTAGCACCATGGCACAAGCTCTCCGGGGTCCAGCCCCGATTTGAACCCCCCCCCCCCCATGGAAGCCTCAGTAAAAAGGTAGCTCTGGCAACAAATATAGCTCTACTTATAAATTTGAAATCTGTGTGTGTTCGTAATGCGCGTTCTACATTCTCCTATCTGTGCACATTCGCAAGTAACGCTTAGAAATAATAGGTCAAAGGTTAACCTGGTCCCGGACTCCTAAACGTTTTAATTTTTTTAAACGACAAAAAACAAAACAGAAATAAAAGACAAAGAATTAAAACAAGAGTTGTGTTGGTGGTGGTGCAGCTGAGATGTGGCTGCGTGTGCGTTTAACCCTCAAATGAGTCCTTGAATGAATGAACGAACGAACGAACGAACAAACGAACAAACGAATGACTCAGGAGTCATTTTTGGCCCCGGTGATCAGGATGAGCGGGGTCAAACGGTTCATTTTTGCAAACGAGCTCGCTGGACAGGAGAGTAGAGGAGCGAGACGGCTTCTGAAGTTCCTTCGCGCCGTTCTTATTGCACCGCGTGTCCGGACGGCCCGAGGTCCGTCAGTGGTATCGATTCCGTTTGTCCTGGGCCGCAGAGTCGTCGTCTCTCACGCGGATTCCCTTCTGCAGGTTCAGTAAAGATCTTCTCATCTGTCACGAGATAAATTTAGACGCAAGAGTTACACGATATAGAGTATATTACCGTACACGTCACTGTGCATTCGTACCGTATCCCACAGCGCTGTTGAATCCTGGACTCTGATTGGTCAGAATGTGTCAATTCGGTTTATATAGCAGCAGCTTTCAGGCTTAGAAAATGGGAAAATAATCGATTTTGCAAGGGATCCGCCCCTTATTTTGCACCTCTGTGTACAAAGATGCCAAATTACTGTAGACATTTATGCTCAAAGCAGATGTGACATGTAAACACACAATGTTGTGACACAATGTTCTCCAGACCCACGTTTTAATTAATTCATTAATCTATTTGTTTATTGTGATGTCAGGTTTGCCCATATTTCTATGTGCAACATGCACCTTTAGTCAACGGAGGGCCCTAGACTAGAGTGTTGTAACCTATTGCGGGTCACTGATAAAGCGTTCTGGAGGACCACGGTAAACACGGGATGTTTTAATTAGACAGAGGTGAAAAACAATGTTGCGTAACGACGTCTGTTTATTTATCTGCACTCTTTGCGGTGCCATCTGCCGGCATCTGATTTAATCTCGACGGATTTACCTCGTCTAACAAAACCACAGACGACTTGATTATCTCCTGCCACTTCTCCAGCTCGTCGTCATGGTAACGCTGCTGCGACTCCAGAAGCTGGGCCCACTCCATCTGCGTCTGGGGAAGTTTACTGCAAAACAAACACACACACACCGTCTTCTGTTCATTACTTAGCAATGGATTACTCTTGAACCATTTCTTTAGCTGTGTGTGTGTGTATATATATATATATATATATATATATATATATATACACACACACACACAGTATCTCACAAAAGTGAGTACACCCCTCACATGTTTGTAAATATTTGATGATATCTTGTCATGTACAACACTGAAGAAGTGACACTGTGCTACAATGTAAAGTAGTGAGTGTACAGCTTGTGTAACAGTATTTGGGCCCAATTTGGACATTTTCACTTAGGGGTGTACTCACTTTTGTTGCCAGTGGTTTAGACATTAATGTGTGTGTGTTGAGTTATTTTAAGGGGACAGTAAATTTACACTGTTACACAAGCTGTACTCTCACTACTTTACATTGTAGCACAGTGTCATTTCTTCAGTGTTGTACATGAAAAGATATCATCACATATTTACACACATGTGAGGGGTGTACTCACTTCTGTAAGATACTGTATATATATATGCACACAAAACCCCGATTGTAGTATGCCCATTTGTTAGGGGTTTTATGGTAAACGCTCTAATGCAGCACAGTTAGGTAGTTTGCTGTGCTTAGTGTAGAACTAATTAGTTAAAATTCTGCTTTAAAACTGAATGAAAAATTAAACTGATACAGAAACGACGTCTTGCTGCCGATTTGAAGAAGGGCGTGGCGCCTACGTGTTAGAACGCTTCTACTTTTAGCGATACGTGATTAAGAAATGATTTACGTTTGAGTCAGTTCAACAGTACTCTTAAATAAACACTATTTGTAACACATAAATATGCTTCCTATATTAAGTAACCAATAAAACACTTCGGGCCCCACAATTTTATAACGTACGGCACAGCGTGCTTTTTGTTATTTATTTATATATTTATTTATTATATATATTAAAAAAAAACAACAATTTTATAGCTGCAATTAATGTTTTAGAACATTTACATTACATTTATTCATTTAGCAGACGCTTTTATCCAAAGCGACTTACAAATGAGACACACTCACACACCAATGGTAGCAGAGCTGCATGCAAGGTGCTAGCTTGCCATCGGGGCAACTTAGGGTTCAGTGTCTTGCCCAAGGACACTTCGGCATGGGATCACCCGGGCCGGGATTCGAACCGCCAACCCCACGATTAGTGGATTAGTGGACAACCCGCTCTACCGACTGAACCACAGCCGCCCCAGAACATCTCTGAAACCGATCACTTGCATTTTAGCAGCTATAAACAATCGTTCACTCACTAGCCTCTTGTCATTTTACCCAGAAACTCAAGATGTCCCGAAAACTGAGTCACAGCTTCGCTTCGGACCGTTCCGAAATGCGCTGATACCGGAGACTCCTTCCCGTAAACATTAAATAAACGTCTCCTTACACCGTATCGACGGTTACAAGTTGTTGTTTATTTTTTCGTCCGTGTTTGCGGCGTATGAGTCCCTGTGACCAAGCTGCTGCTATAGTAATGTATTTCAGGTGTTGAATCGATGACTTACACGTGAAAGACTTGTTGATACAACAATATCAGATTTAGTTGAAAACTACTGAATGCATCATTTCTTTATCTCATCATTCATATTACAGAACATCTCAGTGGGATTAATGCTGGTGTCAGAAATCCTCCGTTTCCTTCCGTGCGTGTAATAGGAACGATCCGTACCTGTCGCGTGCTCGGAGGCCCTGCAGCGACGCTAAGCTCTGCGTGGTCTGCTCCAGCGTCCACAGCTTATAGAACAGTATCATGTTGAGGAAAACCAGCAGCACCAGGCTGAGGACGAGAAACGCAGCCATGTGTTCACGTTTTTTTTTTTTTCCCCACACTTTCACACAGAGCTCTATTTTCACACTGGCTAACGAGCACACACTGACCCCTAGTGTTGGCACGGTAGAGTTCCTCCAGCTACATTAAAAACACTTTATACCTCACACCGATCCTACAGGACAAGATGAAGCCAAGAGACAGTTTTATTCCTGACTCAAATAAAATGTTCCGGTTCCTACGGAAACCGACGATTCATCCGAATGAAAAAGGACTAGAAGGCATGGAAGCATTGTAATATGTAAACTCACACGACGCTGAAGATGAGCAGGAGTTTGGAGACGCTGTACAGTGCCAGGCCTCCGGCCGCCGGGTCAGGGAAGTGCCGCGTCTGTGTGGATCCTGCACCCAGAAGGATTACGGTGTAAAACGGGGAGGGGAGGGAAGGAGAGGAGAGCGGGGGTGGGACGTCCAAATGTGATAATTCTGAATGCACAAGTTTGCATCCTTCATGTCAGGGGTGTCCAATCATATCCGCAAAGGGCTGCAAGGTGTGGGTGCAGGTTTCCATTCCAACCAATCAGGAGCCACACCTTGGCTTTCGATAGGCTCATGTGTGGTTCTGCTCGGTTGGAATGAAAAGCTGCACGCACACTGAATCTTTCCGGATAAGCTGGCAAAACCATCTGGAAAAAGCGGTTCGTAAAGATGCTTTGTCCTGACTCTATCGCCAGTGTTCAGTAGCTTTGGTTGCTAAGCAACATCGCAGACAAAGATTAGGGTATTTTCTGGACAGAATAATGCCTGAAATGTAAGAGTTGTATTGCTTTAAAATCTGGTATATTTAATACAGAATATGGTTACTGTGAGCAGGTCAAAGATGTGTGTGTGTGTGTGTGTGTGTGTGTGTGTGTGTGTGTGTGTGGAGTGAGAATTTTACAAATCAGATTTTCAAAGATTTAATCGATTGAAATGATATATTTTGTTCCTTGCGTGTCCAACCCTGATTAAAAATGTTCCCTGAGGCCGAGCCAAGCACGTGAAGATTGATATCTCAGTGTTCCACGTTTGGAATCGGGTCATTTTAAACCGAGCGAATGAATGGAGACGTTAAATCACGCAGTCCGACGTCACCTCAGATACAGAACACGTGACCTGGACGATTCCTGTGCTGGTGTAAGAGTTCGAACCTGGCACGCGTTTAATGCGTCGGATGACCTCGTTGTCCTCGGCGGTGGTGACGGCGCTCAGCTCTTCATCCGGGTGCTGCGGCCTCAGGTGAGCCGTCGCCCGTTTCCGGTGTCGCCTCACTGTGGACGTGCGTGTCGCTTTGGCTTTGGGAGAAGGTCTGTGGGGTTCATTTAGCGCGACCTCCGTTTTACTCAGCTCCAGCTCTACACACACACACGTGTATATTTGTCTTACTATTCTTGTGATTGATGACATCACTAATGCAGCTAATTAGCGCTATGCTACATCTAAAGCTAACACTAGTCTTCACCTCAGTAACCAAGTGGAGACATTTCAGCTCTTTTAGTTAAAAAAAAAACTTCAGTATCTACAGGAACTAACTAGTTTCACTGACGTCCCACGACATTAAATGGAACACATTCTTCGAGTTTAGCATTACTACGCAAACACGGCGAAGTGCTGAGGTAGAAGAGGAATAAAACACTTCAGGACGTGCTGTGATGGAGAAAATGATCGGCCTGGCCTGGTAAGACGAACTCCGCTTCACGCTTCTTGGTTATTTTTCCCAATAACAGCATACCCTGTCCTGTTATATTTGCTTTGCCAAAGCTGTATTTATTTTTCATTACTAATAAAATAATAACTAGTACTGGACATAGTGGCGGACTCGGACTTCTGGACTCTACTCACCTAAATGTCTAAAATATTCATCAAGGCCACTCCAGAAGTTTCTCTCTATAAAGCCCTTGACGAGGCCCCAAGGCTGCTTTCTGTAGCGCAGCTCGGTGGAAACCCTGCAACAACACAACATAACACATTTATTTACATATAGGATCCAGGTTTAGGCTTTGGAGGTCTGAGATTTAGATTTTTAAACAGGGTTGTGGTTTAAATGTGAGGCTTTATTACTGAATAAAGATTTACATATTTAGGAGTAAGTCACAATTAAGAAATTAAGAGATTTGAGATTCGGATTTAAGGAGTGAGGTTTAGATTTAAGGAGTGAGGTTTAGATTTAAGGAGTGAGGTTTAGATTTAGGAGTGAGGTTTAGATTTAAGAGTGAGGTTTAGATTTAATGAGTGAGGTTTAGATTTTTAGGAGTGAGGTTTAGATTTAAATGGTAAGGTTTATATTTAAGGAGTGAGGTTTATATTTAAGGAGTGAGGTTTAGATTTAAGGAGTGAGGTTTAGATTTAAGGAGTGAGGTTTAGATTTAAGGAGTGAGGTTTAGATTTAAGGAGTGAGGTTTAGATTTAAGGACTGAGGTTTGGATTTATGAGTGAGGTTGAGATTTTAAGGAGTGAGGTTTAGATTTAAGGAGGGAGTTTTCGATTTAGGAGTGACGTTTATATTCAGGAGTGAGTTTTAGATTTAGGAGTGAGGTTTATATTTAAGGAGTGAGGTTTAGATTTAAGGACTGAGGTTTGGATGTATGAGTGAGGTTGAGATTTTCAGGAGTGAGGTTTAGATTTAAACAGTGAGGTTTAGATTTAGGAATGAGGATTCGTTTGGCTAATAATGTTGTTTATATTTTGTCTGAAGGTTAAATTTAGGAATAAACCTGAGGTTACATGTTAAGAGTGGTGCTTAGATCAAAGAATAAAAGAAAGATTAAAGATTGAGGTTTATATTCAGGATTGAGGTTTTGATTTGAGATCGAGGTTACAACTTAGGAGTTTTCGTTTTTGATGTGAGGCTCTGATTTAAAAATTGACGTTCAGCGGTTCACGTCTGAAATTGTGGCATTTGAGTTTTAAAATACAGAGGGTTGGATTGTAGTGCATCATTATGACCACTGGAGGGCAATCTTGCATGACAAGAGGGATGACTGGGTTTCCCTGCAATGACATCATGACTAATCATTACAGCAGGAGGAGATGACCTGCAAATATTTCACTTCTTGGGTGCTATTCTATTCTCTCTGGTGTCTGTTCTCACGGCTCACCTCAGTCTGCACTTGTTCTTAGCCACCCTGGTTAGCATGTAGCGGTTGAGCGTGTAGAAGTAGTCGTGATAAGGAACATCATGAGTGATCACTTCAGCATCAACAATGTAACACTCGCTCTCCTGGCTTGCTTTGTACAGAGTCTGGAGGAAGAAAAAAAAAAACATAGGACGAAAGAAAGAAGTTCTAATCCAAGTTCAAGTCATTAAGACACGACACAGATTAATATTCTGAACATCCTAGACATATTTCATGCCACAGTTTCTCTTTAAACAACAAAATCATTCAAAATGTACACAACTTGAGTTGATGAAATATTTTCCCCTAGTGCTATCTAGTCTTCTTCACGCTCCGCATCCCACAGTTTGAAAACTCAATTAGGTCTTGAATGAGATAGACTTGTGACCCGAGGTTACCTGAGTCTCAGTGACTGTAGCGGTTTTTGGAGCCAGGGGGTTAGTGATGGAGACAGTGTACATGATCTCTCTGCTCTGGTCTCCCATCTCTTCCTTCTTCCATGGATGATACACCACGCCTATGGAGGAAGATCAATCATAAACGAGACATGATGAACGGACCTCGGGTTCGGTGTTCTCATACACGTCGCCGTTGCTGAATAATTAAAAATGCGCTCACCAGAGAAGCGGCGTAGCTCCAGGAAGTCCCTCATGAACTGTGACTCGGTGAAGAGGAGGTCGTACAGCTTGTCCACGCTGAACTTGTACACCTCGTTGATGTACTGCTTCCCGTTTAGATCGTCGTGGAAGGCCTGGACTTCTCCTGAGGGAAGAGATGGGGCGATACCCGAATCCAGCTTTGTAAACAAGTGAAGTTTGTTTACTTGCAACTGCTTGCTAGTTTTCATTTATTCCTTCATTCAGTCATTCATCTTCAGCAACGGCTTTGTCCTGGTTAGGCTATGTTCTCGGAACGCTATCGGATAATCGGCATGCACTTACCATCGTCGTGAGTATCCGATGAGTCGCTGAGCTCAGTCGGAAGATCAGTTGGAAGATCATTATCGTTGAAGTCAAGCGACGGTGAGGGTGCAGGACCACTGGGCATGGGCAGATTGCTATCTGGTAAAGGCAGATTTAGGAGATCTTCAGAAAGACAGCCAGAAAACTCTTCCTCTGGTGGAACATCATACTAGATGGAGAAATCAAACAGTAGGTGTTATTATTATTTATTATTTACTGACTAGTTCACTGCCGAAACCAGCTGTCATCTCTTGGTTTTTATTTTAGTTTATGTTGTTGCTTGGTGATAAACTCAGACGTTCGGATTGTACATGATTTGCTTGATCAGATGTGTGGTTCTTACATGGCAAGGTGTTTCGCCACTGCCCGTTGAAGGGAGATTATTGCTGGTGATGGATTTCTTGGGCAACTGCGGACTCGTGTCCATTTTGACCTCTGGGGTTTTGGTGCATGTGTCCTGGGCCTCGTTCTCCTCAGGTGGAATCTCCTCACAGTACCTGCACCAGGGAGGGGGGCAACAGCTGGAGGTCAAGATTATCAGCTCGAGGAGACAGAGCGACACTCTCAGGCATATAACAATGGGCTGTGATGAGCGGTGAAGGAAAATGGATGTTATGACCCTGGGTAGATGAGGTCAGTAAGAACACGTCAAGCTTGGAAACTTGAACGACTGAAGAAGGCATTTGTGTTGGGTTTTAAACTTTACCTTAATGGATGGATACATAAACAGAATGAACCAGAATGCCCTCAAAACACAATGGATGGGTGGATGGATGGGTGGGTGGATGGATGGGTGGATGGATGGATGGATGGATGGATGGGTGGGTGGATGGGTGGATTGAGGGTGGATGGATGGGTGGGTGGATGGGTGGGTGGATGGATGGATGGGTGGATGGATGGGTGGATGGATGGATGGATACTGCTTTCTTCAATGGATGGATGTTGGATGGGTGAAGATGGAAGGCTTGATGCATGGATGAATTAAAAGATAAATGGATGGAGGGATAAATACGTTTTGTTCATATCTTGTATATGGCTTGAATGGGTGGATAGAGCTTCATGGATGGATGGTTGTATAAACCCTCTTTGAATGCATTGGGGTTTTTTATTATTATTATTATTATTATTATTATTATTATTATTATTATTATTATTATTATTATTATTTATTTAAATGTGCGGATAGATGTATGAAAGCCTGGACAAACGTAATGTAAATAAACCAGCGCCAAATGATCATATAAAGTGCACAAAGTGTGTATTTTATAGTTGATTTGACCAACAAAAATCTTTGAAAAGGGTGAACTGATGAATGAATGTATGGATAAATGAACTTTGGATGGGTGAATTGTTGGATGGATGGATGGATGGATGGATGGATGGATGGATGGATAAATTAAACTTTAGTGCTAAATCAACCTTAACCTACATCTCTACTAAATCATCAACAAGGTGGACAGCTCAGGCTCTCATCCTGGATGGATGGTTGGATGGATGGGTGGATAGATGGATGGATGGATGGGGGGATGGATGGATGGAATGCAAAGCAAAATAAACCAGTCCCAAACAATCCTATGGGTGGATTTTATGGACGATCCATAAATAGTTGTGATACAGTGGTGTGAAAAAGTGTTTGCCCCCTTCCTCATTTCCTGTTCCTTTGCATGTTTGTCACACTTAAGTGTTTCGGAACATCAAACCAATTTAAACAATAGTCAAGGACAACACAAGTAAACACAAAATGCAATTT
>JAFFST010050314.1:16463-27533 GCA_022414735.1 Noturus placidus | reverse complement strand
TCCCCCTCTCTCCCCCCCCCCTCTTCTGTTTGTTGGAGACTTGTTTATTGTCAGGTAATTTGGGGTGACTCTGCATTGAAGTGACTCGCACTCCTCCTACGAGTGTGTGTTGTTTTAAAAAATACAGTATAACTTCTATACGCTTCAATTCTCATCCTTCTACACGAAAAAATAAAAATAAACACGCTCTGTGAACATGTCGCGTCGCTCAGCACATCACCCCTCCAGATTCCAGCACTCTGGCCTCGGCAGTGTATTAAGATTTTATGTATGTGTGTGTGTGTGTGTGTGTGTGTGTGTAATTGGTGTGAGTAGCAGGTTTAAGGGCCCACAGGAAGAGCAAGTCTGTGCTCAGTGTGTTATTTGGGGATTAATTCAGTTTAACTACAGGGATGTGGACACTGATTTAAAGACACCTATAAAAAAGTGTGTGTGTGTGTGTGGAGCATTGACACCTTTTTTTTGAATCCAGGAACCTTTTCAGGAACTCAGGAATCTTTTTAAGAAGTTTAATTGCAGTGTGTTTCATACTGTGAGTCAGACAGAAGAGTCTTTCTCTCTCTCTCTCTCTCTCTCTCTCTCTCAATTGCTATCTATCTCTCTCTCTATCTCTCTCTATCTCTCTCTCGCTATCTATCTCTCTCTATCTCTCTCTCGCTATATATATATATATCTCTTTCTATCTATCTCTTTCTATCTCTCTCTATCTCTCTCTCTCTCTATATATATATATATATCTTTTTCTATCTCTCTATCTCTTTATATCTCTCTCTATCTCTCTATCTCTCTCTCTCGCTATCTCTATCTCTCTCTCTCTATCTCTCTCTATCTCTCTATCTCCCTCTCTCTCTCCATCGCTCTCTATCTCTCTCTCTCTATCTCTCACTCTCACACTCACACTCTCACTACATCTCACACTCTCTCGCATACAAACACTCTCTCTCCATCTGTCTCTCTCTCTCTCTCTCACTTGTTTATGACTCCAGGAACCATTTCAGGAACTCTACATGTATTTTAACCAGAGGAACTTCTTTTAAAAGAACTTTTGCAGCAGTTTTATGGCCAGAAATGAAAGAATGTTGAGTGGAACTTTAATCACCTTGGTTGTGTTTTGGTGAATTGATGCGTTAAGGTTCCGTTCTAGTGACCGGAACATTGTGAGTTGTGAGTTTACAGGTCTGCAGTTAAACTGGACCCTCATCAGCTCGGTTCTATTCCTGGACTGGGTTCTGCTCAGCTCATTACACTGCTGTGGATGAAAGCTGGAATGAGTGCATATAAACCAAGTGTGTGTGTGTGTGTGTGTTTAACGCAGCACCAAAGTGCAGGTCTGGCCCTGCAGAGTACCGTAATTTCATCTCTTGTAAGTAACCTGATCCGCTAAGAGGAACTGTTTAATTAACACACACACGAACCTCGCCGAAGAAGATGTTAGCGGAGTGGGCGGAGTCTTTATCCTCGGCCGTGGATTAGATAATGAAAGACTCGTTTAGAAGAAAGAGAAGACGGAGACGTGTGTGTGTGTGTGTGTGTGTGTGTGTAAAGCGGGTTAAATTAAACTCTTATCTCTGCACAGGGAGACACGGCCTGATCAAAGGCACTGCTAAGTGGAACAGACATCCTCAATCTCCTCAACAATCCTTTCTTTTTCTGTGCTCTCTCTCTCTCCCCCTCTCCCTCTCTCTCTCCCTTTCTCTCTCTCTCCCTTTCTCTCTCTCCCTCCCTCTCTCTCTCCCTTTCTCTCTCTCTCTCTCCCTCCCTCTCTCTCTCCCTAGCCCTCTCTCTCTCCCTTTCTCTCTCACTTTCTCTCTCTCTCTCTCTCTCTCTCTCTTTCCCTCTCTCTCTGTCCCCCTCTCTATCTCTCTCTCCCTCTCTCTCTCACTTTCTCTCTCTCTCTCCCACTCTCTCTCACTTTCTCTCTCTCCCTCTCTCTCCCTCTCTCTCACTATTTCACTCTCTCTCTCTCCCTCCTCTCTCTCCACACACACACACACACACTCATACAAACACACACTCACACACACTCACACAGTTTTCACATTCCAACGTGCGTTTTCAGCGTAAATTAAATGGAATCTGAGCCCCGGCGCAGAGGAGACGTTGGAGACGTTCATCGTTTGTACGATACGTGGATAAGGGAACGATGACAGGACTCGGGGTTAGACTCGGAGCTGACCGTGAGGAGATCCTGCTGCAGACGTGGGTTATAAACACAGTGAATGCTCTTCTCTCACTCCGTCAGCGTGGGGTACATCAGTGTGACGTGTCGCTGCTGTGTGATTCTCACATCTTGGGGTTTGGGCGTGTGTGTGTGTGTGTGTGTGTGTGTGCTTTTATTGTTGTTATGTAGAAACTTTTATGAGTCAGTAAAGTGTTAACTCGGAAGAAAACCACATGTGAGGAGAAAAGACTGGATTTTATTTTAGTGGAAAAAATGATATAGACAATTTCTCTGTGTGTATATATATCTTTCTGCAGGGTCATCATCAGTGGCACGCTCATGTGATCTTATGAAGTCATTTTGTGGCCGTGTGTGTGTGTGTGTATGTGTGTGTGTGAGGCCAAAACCACAGAATGAACAGAAAGGAGAAAATCATCTTAAATCTGGATTAGACTGATTCTGTCAGCAATTCGTCCGGATATTTATAGCTCCTGCACTACAGGTGTGTGTGTGTGATCTACTGGCACAGGAAACTCCAAGATGATTCTGATTAGAGGAACGAGCATACACTGATCTACGTGATGCACGGATCTTCGTGATGTCGACTGTTAGCGGTGGCGCTCAGGAGAACCACGTAGCAGCGGTTTGGTTCTGATCCAAATAATCAGAGCGTGATCAGTGCAGACAGGTGTGTGTCAGCCCGGTCGGGACAGACCCACAATGCATTGCAGCTGGGGGTCAGAGACAAACCGTAATGGATTCAGACGGATCCACTTAACAGATGGAACGTGTGTGTGTGTGTGATATACATTTACATTTATTCATTTAGCAGACGCTTTTATCCAAAGCGACTTACAAATGAGACACACTCACACACCAATGGTATGCAATGTGCTAGCTTGCCATCAGGGGCAACTTAGGATTCAGTGTCTTGCCCAAGGACACTTCGGCATGGGATCACCCGGGCCGGGATTCGAACCACCAACCCCACGATTAGTGGTCTAGTGGACAACCCGCTCTACCAACTGAGCCACAGCCGCCCATTATGTAAATACGTTATACATATTAATGAGCGTATAGTTGTTATAATGACAGAAAGAACTTCAGCAGTACTCACATGTTATCATCATCAGCGTTATCCAGCTGCTTTTTTTTTTCGATTTGAAATCATTTGGGAAAATTGTATTAAATGTATACGCTCACTGCAGAGGGTCGAGCTCACCTACTGCGCTTCTTATAGAACTCTTTAGCTCCAGTAACCCGAACCCTAACCCTGTTCTTATAGAACTCTTCAGCTCCAGTAACCCGAACCCTAACCCTGTTGGGCACGGTCTACTTCCATCTACATTAGAGACAGAGCTGATCCGATTCCTGGGGGGAAATAAATAAATAAATAAAAAGGTTGATCTGATATCAGGTATCATGTAACACATTGAGAAGTTTTTATTTGGAACTGTAAATATTTAGATATGAAGAGACTTGTGTCATTTTTTATTATATTTGCAGTGGAAGTGGATTTTGTGTGAAATTCTGTGTTTTTAGCTGCGTATATTTTTCTGTATTTTTAAAATGGTATTTTTAAGGAAAAGTCTTCATCAGTGGGGTCTCGCGATCAGCTGATACTCAACGTTTCAGTTCCAGTAGAATATCTTTCATTTGTTGTTTAGAAGGTGGCGACAGAAAACATAAACAAACACCAGAACGGAGAACGCTGAGAATACGGAGAACACTGAGAACACGGAGAACACTGATAACTCGGAGAACACGGAGAACGCTGAGAACTCGGAAAACACTGAGAACTCGGAGAACACGGCGAATGCTGAGAACTCGGAGAACACTGAGAACTCGGAGAACACTGAGAACTCGGAGAACGCTGAGAACTCGGAGAACACTGAGAATGCTGAGAACATGGAGAACGCGGAGAACACGGAGAACTCGGAGAACACTGAGAACTCGGAGAATGCTGAGAACACTGAGAACTCGGAGAATGCTGAGAACACTGAGAACTCGGAGAATGCTGAGAACTCGGAGAACACTGAGAACATGGAGAATGCTGAGAACACGGAGAATGCTGAGAACACGGAGAACGCTGAGAACACAGAGAACGCTGAGAACACTAAGAACACGTAGAATGCTGAGAACATGGAAAACGCTGAGAACACGGAGAACGCTGAGAACACTGAGAACACTGAGAACTTGGAGAATGCTGAGAACACGGAGAACACTAAGAACATGGAGAATATGGAGGTGATGCTCGATACACGATGGGTTAATTTTATAATTATATATATAAAATATATATGTGTGTGTGAGCGAGCCCCCTCAATCAGAAGCTCTCGCACCTGAGTGTGTTCTCACCTGACTGAAGAACCCCACTGAGGTGGAGAACACACCAGGGTTCTGTCCAAAATTACTAAACACTGTGTACATGAAAGCAGTGTAAAACTATGGTGTGTGTGTGTGTGTGTGTGTGTGTGTGTGTGTGTGTGTGTGTGTAATGATGAGAGTTGGAGAGTGAGAGCAGATGGTTCTGAAGCTCACACACACACACACACACACACAAAGTAAGATCAGGATGGCGTCATGGTTCTTTTATCTGGTCCGGAGGCGCTCAGTGCCGTCAGGAGGGAATCTTGGCTCTGATGAACACCTGAATTGAAAGACACGATGTGTGTGTAATAGGAATCGGAGTTTGGTCTCACACACACACACTTCACACTCGATCATGTCAGTCGGCCGCTTGGAGAGAAAATAAAGAGGACAGAGACGCCCCAGTTTGAAACACAGGCGCTGAAGCGGGTGTGTAATGTGTTTCATGTACACTAGATGAGGAGTACACACTGTGTGTGTGACACTGCTGTGGGTAATGACTGAGTGACGGAGGTACTGTAACACACTGAAAGAAGCGGTCATTTGTGCTTGCTCTGTGTGTGGGTGTGTGCGTGTGTGTGCGCGTGTGTGTGTGCGTGTGAGGTTGTGTGTGTGAGTGTGAGTTTCTGTGTGTGTGTGTGCGTGCGTATGAGTGTGTGTGTGTGTGTGTGCGTGTGAGTTTGTGTGTGTGTGTGTGCGTGTGAGTTTGTGTGTGTGTGTGAGTGTGTGTGTGTGTGCGTGTGAGTTTGTGAGTGTGTGCGTGTGAGTTTGTGTGTGTGTGCGCGTGTGAGTTTGTGTGTGTGTGTGTGAGTGTGTGCGTGTGAGTTTGTGTGAGTTTGTGTGTGTGTGAGTGTGTGCGTGTGAGTTTGTGTGTGTGTGTGTGCGTGCGTGTTTGTGAGTGTGTGTGTGTGCATGTGAGTTTGTGTGTGAGAGTGTGTGTGTGCGTGTGAGTTTGTGTGTGTGTGTGTGAGTGTGTGTGTGTGTGTGTGTGAGTGTGTGCGTGTGAGTTTGTGTGTGTGTGTGTGCGTGCGTGTGTGTGTGTGTGTGTGTGAGTGAGTGAGTGTGTGTGTGTGTGTGAGTGAGTGCGTCTCGGCCCGAACCTGTGGAAAATCATAAATGACATAAATAAATCCAAGCTTCTCCTCATATTGCAGAGTTTCCTTGATTTTGCGTTAATTTCTGAGAGCGCAAACTGGCAGAATCCTGTAGGGACTCGAGACGTTTTTGAGCAGCGTGTCACGCAGTTGTAGCGTTTCTCTGCTGTAACGAGATCCGTCTTTTCCGATCGGATGCGTTTTTCATCTGAGTGAAGTGACGTAGCGTGCCGCCGCCTGCTTTATAACAGTCCGGATAATCCGTAATGAAATGTGACGCCGAGTGTTGGCTGTTTATGATCGTATTTGATAGATTTTGTAAGCGTAGTGCTGATCCTCAGTCTGCTGTATAAACTAAAAATATCTGCCACATTATCGAGACTTTCACAACAAGGCGTCAGTGTGTGCGACTTATTTTCCGTAAAAAAAGAACGAGCACGCATGAGTCAGAGCCGTCGGTCTGTTAAACGCCGCTGATTGCGTGTTTAGTATTCGCTCCAAGTCGCCTCGCTTTTAACCCTGAGACGGACGTTAGATCATTTCTCCCTCACGTCCAAGTTCTAATCAGAAGCAGAGCTCAGGCGACTTGCACCGCTACAGGCTTGGAGGTTAAAGAGCCACGCTGTCAGGGCGAGTCGCCTTTAAGTGGCAAAAATTCGCCAGTCGGATGGGATATCAATCCCATCTCTGTCAGTGGAGAGAGAGAGAGAGAGAGAGAGAGAGAGAGCGTGGTGAAAGACGAGAGCTGGGGAACGAGTGAAAGGCTGGAGACCATCCAAAAGGACACGTTTCCTCAGAGAACTGCCAGGTCTCACTCTCTCTGTCTGTCTGTCTGCCTGTCTGTCTCTTTGTCAGGACCGCTGGCTTTGGCAGAAGATCTCGGCAGGTTTAGATTGCAGTTCCTCCTTGATCCCTTCTGAAGAGGAGTTATTGTAGGAGAAAACCACAAAGAGAGACGGACTGAGTGAGAGAGAGACAGGATGGACCAGAGACAGACATTAGTGCAGGTTCTGAAGGTTAGAAGAGGACTCGTGTGTGTGTGTGTGTGTGTGTGTGTGTTTGTGTGTGTGTGTGTGTGTATGTCCTGTTCGAGTTAGAGACCCAGTTTTTTTAGCTGATCCAGAAGAACCGCGTTCTTTATTTAGCCGCTGGATGAGACGGTGGTAACGAGGACATTAATCACGTCGCAGGTCGCCTTCATTTATCTGGAAAATCAGAACAGCGGCTCGGCGTCTGTGGATCTGTGGACAAAGTGCAAGCGAGATTTCAGTAACCCGAGCGCTGATCTAATCAAACCACCTGTCTGTCTGTCTGTCTGTCTGTCGCCACCACTCTGTCAGCGTTCAGACAGACAGACAGCTCTTACACTGTAGGTTTATAGTTCACAGAGAAACATATCGCTGCGTTGTTAAATAAAGTATATTAAATAAGTATTGAGTAATGATTTAAACAAGTAATGTGCGAGTATGTAAGCAAGAAGCATCTAAGTAAATAAAAGTAAAAAGTAACTGATTAAATAAATAAGACTTTATTAATAAAATAATAAATATTATATAAGAATGTATATTTAAGGAAACATATTTGTGAAGCAGCGAAGTGATGAAGTTCTGTAAGGATCTGACTAAAGTGGAAGGTGAAGTGAGTATTTAAGTAAGAAGAGAAGTATTTAAGTACATAAGAAGTTCAGTATGTAAATAAAACTGTAAGTAATTAAGCAGAAGTTATGTATATGAGTAAGTAATGAATTAAATAATGCAGTAAGTAATTTAAATACTTACTTTATATTTAATATTTAATAAGTTATTAAGGAAGAACGCAAGTAAGTGGAGTAACTAATTCGATAAGTAAGAAATCATTGTATTGAGTAATAGCGCACGTGATAGTAAATAATAACTCAAGTCGCTTTGGTTTTACGACCGAAACAGAATTTTCCAGAAGATTCTGTAAAATAAAATAAACTCTGTTTTCAGTAATAAATCTGCTTTTAAAGTCCTTTTTTATCCGCAGCATTGTTTCGTTTCATCATTATTGAACTCCTCGTTTCATCATTTGTTCTTCATCGCAGGCGTTTTTTGTTCTCAGCACATTACTGTGTTTTTCCCTTTTCTTTTCTCTGTAAGTTTGATCAGTCTGGGTAGTCTTACTGAGCTCAGTCACTTGTTATATCTCCGTGTCTGGGGAGCTTTTACATGAGAGGAGGCTCGTAAATCTCGTCTCATCGTGAGGGGAGAGGAGAGGGACAGGGCAAAGCATTCTGGAAGAGGTGTTTTTTTTTCTGGGTTAGAAGAATCAGTGATCCAGAACCCTACAGTAGATAAATGGTACTTGTGTGTTTTCCATAAATTCTCGCTTTCATTACGTTTCCATCAGAGTCAGCCGGCTGAGCAGTTTTTCACGCTATTCTTCATTCCTTTAGCTGATATAGTATCTATCACATTTGCCTTGAGCGGTGTATTTACCGAAAGATCAGTCGCTCTGGACTAAAACACACTTCTTTTAAAAAATGATATAATTCTTTATTTATTTATTACCACATTTGGTTTGTCCTGTTACTGCAACTATGACCCCAAGTAACACTTACTTCTCCAGCCTTTTGTTGCCCCGTCCCAACTTTTTTGAGACTTCTTGCAGCCATCGAATTCACAACGATCTCATTTATTTTTTCCCTTCAGATGAAACATTTACATTTAAACATATGACATGTTTTCTACGTTCTCTTGTGAATAACGTACGGGTGTACGAGATTTGAAAATCATTGCGTTGTGTTTTTATTTACATTTCACACAGCGTCCCAACTTTTTTGGAATTGGGTTTGTACAATAATGCTCCTTTGTGAAACTTTGGAACACCAAGCTAACAGAACTCGCCACATCTTACAGGTTGTAATATGCAGCTTTAAGTTTGACTTACGATAAGAGTGTACTGAGGTCAGTAAGGTCTGCCTCGTTCTGAATCCTGATTGGTCAGATGTTTTTTGTAATTGCGTGGAATAATTTTCTATAACAGCGGCTCTGACAGTAGAGCAGCTTGCACAATCACAGCTTTCTGTTAAAGCGCTCGTTCTTATACTTTATCATTTGCAGCATCGTCGATGTGGTGAAGTGTTCTGGATGTAACATTTATGGAAGGAGTCTCCAGTGTCGGAGCTTTGTAACAGCTTTCCGACGTCTTCGGAACCGACGAGTTCACGCTTCTTTCCGGTTTCTTCCTAACATTTTTTATTATTTTTTTTACATGTTTATTGACTTCAATAGAGGGCTGGTGAGGGAACAACAGATTATAGGTGTTATAACACAACTGAGAACAGGAACTAACTTAACATTGTACATAGCTACATATAAACGGATAAAAACTTTGACAATCAGAGCTACACCGGTAGCTAGTAAGTGCTCCGACTTGAGTTACCTGCTGGTTGCCATGGTAACGCCTGGCTAGGTCTTAGCATGTACAGCATTGCTTTGTGGATCGACGTGTGTTGCACTTTTATTAAGCAACACGCAACCAGTTTTGACACCTGTATGGTATTTTTAACATCCTGATACATTAGGTGTTCCACAAGGCTCCGTTCTAGGACCATTTTTTGTGTGGAGGAAAATACATCTTTGGCCACTTTGTTGCTTCATATCATGCTAATATGATCACAGAGTAGCCATTAGCCACTTAGGCTAATGCAGAAATGGTAATATATAGTATGTTGTTGCAGCACATTATAGTAAGAAGCAGTAGTAATTTTTGATGTAGAATTCATACAGGCTCTGTGTGTGTGTGTGTGTGTGTGTGTGTGTGTGTGTGTGTGTGTGAAGCCACAGTGCCTCATCCATCACCTCGCTCAGTCCCACTAGCCCACACTCACCCAGTACACGGTCCATGGAAAAGACATTTGAGCGGTTGTTTGGTTTTTCCATTCCACTCCGAGTCCTCGTCGTATTATCCCGCGCACTCGGTGAGATCATTTGTGTGCACGCAAAACATTTCTTTTTAAAAGAATATAAAGCGGCCCGACTCTGACATGGCGAGCCGCGTCGGCTCTGAAAGCGCTTTACGAGGACGGCGAGCGGGTTCTCAGATCGACGGGGAGATGAAAGCGCTGAGTCAGATCCACGTGTTATTGGGTATTAAAACAGAGCTCCTTCTGGAGTCGCAGTTTTGCGGTGAAGAGAAAGACACAAAGGCGAAGTGCAGACGTGAAGCGAGCGTTAACGCGGTTATTACTCAAGTGTGTGGTTTGTTTCGTGTTGTTTTTTTTTGTAAGCAGTGAATAATTACAGCAGCAGCTTTCAACCCAGCAACTTTTTAATAATGTGGCAAGGATTCGAGACGGGATTTAAACCCTCTGCTCTTTCTCTTTTTCCACTCAGCTTTTGTTTGGAGTCCTGGTGTGCTAATTCTTGGTCACATGACCTCTAGTGACTTTCAGGCCTGTCCAGATTTAACCCTTGAATGTTTGTGATGGTGTTTGCACCATGAAAGATCCTGCCTTGCGTGTTATTTTATACTTCTAGCCGTTGTTTATAATAGAGACTTACTTTCGATCGTACGTCATGAGAGCAGCTCTGCTTCATGCTTTGGTTTCCAGTTCAAACAGATTTGGACGGACGGATATGAAACGATAGATCAGAATCTCAGCTTTCTTTTCCTCATATTTATTTACATAGATGACTAGAACAACGTAGAACACGGCACCTTTTATATCGGAGCACCCGACTTTTAGGTGAGCAAAAGTATAGGAACAGGTTGCATTTCCTTCGCTCGTAGTAACTGCATCAAGCGGTTTTTCTTCTTAGGTATGTTCTGTTATGTTTCTTTTGTTGTTTTTTACAGTGTTATTTCCTCATGTTTGTTTGGCGTTACAATGTTTAAGTCAAACGATTAACAGGCGAAATAAAGCCGTGTGAATCCTGAGAACATTCCAGAATCTTCCTCTCGCCATCACACACAGGTGCACATCTGTTGTCTTCGGTTTCTACCAGCCTTTGTGTCTTTATCTTTCTTATGACCCCTGTGTTTTCATTTACCCCTATACACACACACACACACACACACACACAGTGGGACATGCAGAAAAAAAAAACACAGACAGACAGACAGGGGTCAAATAAAAGGTAATTACACCCATTCAGATAAGAAAAAAACAGACAAGAGTGAAGATACAAGACTGTGTGTCTGTGTGTGTGTATCTGTGTGTGTATGTGTGTGTGTGTGTGTGTGTGTGAGAGAGATGAGATTAGCGGAGTGAAAGAGATAATAACAGAGAATGTGCCCTGTCTTAGTGGTTGTGGGACACACACACACACATACACACACACACACACACACACACACACACACACACACAATCTGGCACAGTGCAATGTGTATGATTAGGACAAGATCAGGTAGTGTCAAGAAACACATTTGCACGCACACACACACACATACACCCCACACACACACACACATACACAC
>JAFFST010050313.1:2651-13997 GCA_022414735.1 Noturus placidus | reverse complement strand
GTGAGACAGTGTATATACACACACACACACACACACACACACACACACACATACATATATATACACACACACACACACACACACAAACATACATTTATATACACACACACACACACACATATATACACACACACGCATACATACATACATACATATTTATATACACACACACACACACACACATACATACACATTTATATACACACACACACATACATACATACACATACATTTATATACACACACACACACACACATA
Source organism: Noturus placidus (assembly GCA_022414735.1). Lineage (NCBI taxonomy): Eukaryota > Metazoa > Chordata > Actinopteri > Siluriformes > Ictaluridae > Noturus > Noturus placidus. The sequence continues at coordinate 13,738 of JAFFST010050313.1, read as the reverse complement.
TACACACACACGCATACATACATACATACATACACATACATTTATATACACACACACACATATATACACACACACGCATACATACATACATACATACACATACATTTATATACACACACACACACACACACACACACACATACATACATACACATGCATACATACATACATACATACATACATACACACACACACACACGCACCCACACACACACATACACACACACACACATGCATACATGCACATAGGGATTAGGATCGCTGTTAGAATTAGGATTAGTTAGGATTAGGATTCGCTGTCTTGAAGGACGATTCCTTGCCTACGAAGCGTCGAGACTGGGAATCAACTTTCCTTTAGTATTTTGGTGTACACACTAGCGTTCATGATGCCAGTTAAAAGGTCAGCTCCTCTACACCTGTTGAACTCATGAAATTAAGCAGCTCTCTCCTCCATCACCATCCATCCATCCATCTTCAACCGCTTACTCCTTTTCAGGGTCACGGGGAACCTGGAGCCTATCCCAAGAGGCATGGGGCACAAGGCGGGTACACCCTGGACAGAGTGCCAGTCCATCACAGGGCACAATCACACACACACTCACATTCATCACTGTTTGAACTATTTGGTCACTCAGTGAGATGCCAATATCTGAAGACTAAGCTGGAAGCACTGAAACATCTGTTTTTCATTACAAGGTTGTGTAAATGGCAGACTGTGTGTTTCGAGGACAGCGACTACGGCTTCGGTTACTGGTAGTGCGCCTCATCTGATACATCGCGATGACAACAGATACTGTGTTTTGACTTGTGTTTAACAGCTTACTAATGTTACTAATGTTTAAAATGACTAACGTTCTTCTAACTTTTTCCATCTTTGAAAAGTTTAACATTTTATATTCTCAAAATCTCAGGTAATTCTTTCACATGGGGAGCGGTTATGGACCAACCAGAGCCCGGTAGAGACCAACATTTAGAAAACTCGGGTGTTAACCGCTTGTTTTGCGTACCTCCGTGACGTGAAGTTTGGCAAACAGACAGGCAGCTAACCAGCAGTATATGTTGTGGTGAAAAGGTCTAATGTAATTAACCTTAATTGAAAATTCATCCCAGGTGGTCATTTAATTAAAATTAATCATATATAACAGCATATATCCTATTGTTTAAATTAAAACATTTTTAATACTATTAAAATGTGTGTAAATAATGATAGTATTTTGAATAATAAGTTATATTGAGCAGGGTTGTACACACTTCTGGTTTATTCTGTATGTATCACTGGCAGCTCTGCTTCCCATATTTTAAAAATTGGTATGAGTGTGTAGTGCGAGTGTGTAAATGTATATTGGGCCAAGTGTGTTGAATGCTGCGGTGTGTGTTAAGTGTGTGTGTGTGTGTGTGTGTTATGTGTCTACCTGTAAATGGGGCCGATTGTGTTGAAGTTTTGCTCCATGAGTTTGTGAAGGTGGCTGAAGGTTCCGTTCCTCCAGAAGTGCAGAAGGTTCCTCCAGCCATTACGGCCTGTGTGTGGAATCTCTTCAAAACTCCGCACTCGTCCACTGCATCTCTCTCTCCTTCTGTCTTTCAGCTCTGTCCCTCCATCCACCTCTTTCTTCATCACTCCATCTCCAGGCACCGAGGCCCTCAGTGCTCTGCTCCTCACCACCGAGCGAACACATGAGGGGAACATGCTGTCTCCTTCCCTTCGTCTCTCTGTGTCTCAAACTGTCCATGCTAGACCCTAAGAGTAACATCCCTCTGTTTGTCCATCCCTCCTACACTAGCTCTGACTCCTCAGCACACAATGCAGGATTTATGGCAGTAAAGGTCAAAGTTCAAGAGAAGAACAACAGCTCTCAAAGTCTCACACAAACACACAAAAAGGTATAAATGTAAGGAGTTTTATATACACAATTCAGTTACACAAACTGCAGTTGCAGTGTTTTTAACAGTTTCCATCAGAAAAAGCATTTTTCCCTCAGGGCCTGTGAGTACGTCCGTCCCTGTTCCATTATTCAGACACAGTTTCGGGAAACGCTCGGGTCCTGAAGCGGCTGTGGTGAGAATTATAGGCTGTAAAGACGCTGTACGATGGTGAAATGTGGCAGCAGAAAACCACGAATGCTTCTCAAACCTCTGAGATCCTCCCCGGGCCTGAGTACTGGAAGACTGGACTCATTTCATCAGAAAAACTCATTATTATACGAATCACATCAGCTGCTAGAATCATTTCACTTTATTTTACTGCCATGTGTGTTTCTACCTCGAGTTTAAACATTAACAGAAAGGTTAAGAATATCAGCACTTTCTTATAACCTTTATTAGCCTAATTACTGAATGCTAAATAAACAAATATATAATATAGGATTAGGATTCCAATCTTCAGCTAGCTAACCAGCACTTTGTCCTCGACTGAACTCTTAGAAAAGCAGATGATGCACTCAACACGTTCATGATAAAACATTTCATCTAGAACAAATTCAAGCAATCAGAAACACTAAAGTTTCTTCTTTCTTATGACAGAAATTTATCAAATAAACAATTCAACAAATAAAAAGATGACAGAACCCTAACCCTAAGGTGTGCAGTATGTTTGTGTCACAGAACTTCACTCGGCTGTGTGTGGCTAGCGTTTGCTGGTAGCATTGCATTGTGTGTTGTGTGTCAAGTCTTGTCTGAAGCTCAGGTTCTTAAACACACTCAGTAAACTAGACCTTTCCGTCAAGGGAGCCTTGGACTGTACCATTTTGGTCAGGTGGTGGGGGAGAACCACCTTCCCAACTGCAGCTCGTACACGCTTCGAGTCTTCAGCATTCTGAGTAAGAACATGCAGAGAAGAGAAATTACTCATTCATCGCAAGTAGCTCCAGTTCTAAACGCTCGAGTTCAGGACTAGTTAATTCCCCGTCCTAAACTCTCGAGTTCAGGACTAGTTAATTCCCCGTCCTAAATCTCGAGTTCAGGACTAGTTAATTCCCCGTCCTAAACGCTCGAGTTCAGGACTAGTTAATTCCCCGTCCTAAATCTCGAGTTCAGGACTAGTTAGTGTTCCTGTTACACAGTAAGCTAAATTAAAGTTGTCTTAAACACTTACTGTATGGAGCTGATATTTCATCCTGAAATGAGCTCTCATTGCTGCTCTCTCTGCATTCTTCTCCATGTTCCTGGCCTCACGCATCTTCCTGCTCGCACACACAAACACACACACCTTAAACTAGTCCACTAGAGCAAACACACCGCTGAACTAATATCAACTAATCAACTAATATCTGAACCCCCCACCACCACCCATCACACACACACACACACACACACACACACACCTCTCTCTCTCCATCTCGGCCTGGTGGGCTCGCAGCACAGTGGGGTTGTGAACCATCAACTTTGTCCTTTGTCCTTCAGACCCCCGGATGTCCTTCTGCAGTGTTTCTGTCACACAGCTAGTGAACTTCCTGAAAGGAGCGAGGAGAGACTTCACCATCACAGCCTCCATCCTGACTGTGTGAGTGTGTGTGCGATGTTCAGATTAATGTTCTAACACCTAATCTCATTAATCACACACACACACAGTATCCTTAAGTCCCACCCTCTCTTTCCACAGCATGATCATGATAATGTGTAGATTTACTTCCTTATTTACTTCAGTGTGCTACACAAATCACTTCCTGTGTGTGACTTGACACTGACATTGGACAAAAAGAGAAGTGTGTGTGTGTATGTGTGTGTGTGTGTGTGTGTGTATGTATATGTGTGTCTCATCAGTGACCTTGCTGAATCAGCCTTGGATTGTCAACAGGTGAGGTCACCATTAATCACCTAAGAAGATCTCTCTCTCTCTCTCTCTCTCTCTCTCACACACACACACACACACACACAAACACACACACTACAGGCGATCCTCACTTATAAGTTCTCTGTACTAACTGAATTGACAATAAACCTGTAGTTTAAATGGTTAAATATTATTTTATTATAAAAACAACTTTCTGACCATAAACACTATAATACATATATGTGTACTGTCACGACGGACCGACAGCCCGCGCGCATGGCAGGAAAGTAACTCCTTCACTGACTGCCGTACAGGCAAGAAACGGACAGCCTCGCGTCAAGCCCGGCGACACTCGGAGGACCTGTCCCTATTGGGCAGAGCCAAACCTGGCCGGCGATCGGAGAGTCGGTCGCAAGAATTCCACCACTCAGCAGACAGGGGAAGGGTATAACAGGACACGCTTCCTTCTGTGGGAGGCTGAGTAATAGTAATAGTAATAATAATTTAATAATAATAATAATTTATCAATTTGTATAGCGCTTTTTACAATGGTACATTGTCTCAAAGCAGATTTACAGAAATATCATTTTTACATTTACAAGCGACTTACAAATGAGACACACTCACACACCAATGGTAGCAGAGCTGCATGCAAGGTGCTAGCTTGCCATTGGGGGCAACTTAGGGTTCAGTGTCTTGCCCAAGGACACTTCGGCATGGGATCTCCCGGGCCGGGATTCGAACCGCCAACCCGGTTAGTGGATTAGTGGACGACCCGCTCTACCGACTGAGCCACAGCCGCCCTAATAGCGCGTGGCTTCTCATTGATCCAGCCAATAGCAAGACATCGGCATTTTCTTTTCTAATTCGCTCTCTCTCCCTCTGTGTCTCTAATTCTAGAAGGCTCTAACAACGTCACGAGAAGCTCTCACACTTCCAGGAAGTCAAGACACGCCCTGAAGAACGATGCCACAAACTCTCACGCACTCACACCCCCGCGCACCTCCACACACCTGACATCTCCCGAGTAAGAACACAACTAGAGCTAAACCCCTTGATCACTGCATTCACCGTCTTCCGCGTGTCTGTACCCCACCCCTCATGGGCTGTTTTCGCTACACTGGTGGAGGATACGGTCATATCCACAGAACCGCCCACAAAAAACATTTAAATAAAAAAAAAATATTAACAAAAAAGAAAAAGGTTCGCGCGTAAGCCTCCAAGCTGCAACCTAGGAGCTGGTTGCCCTGAGGACCAAAGCCCCTGCTGCCTCCACGTCCCTCCCTGATCCGGGCCACGAGATCCGCTGCCTGCTTCCCTCTCTCTCTCTCCTGAAGAAGATCTTGAGGCTTACTTCGAGACTTTTGAGAGTATCACCCGCCGTGAGGATTGGGACCAGGAAGACTGGCCCCGCACCCTCGGCCCACTGCTCATGGGAGAGGCACGCACCGCCTACTATGCTCTTGCAGTGGAGGAAGCTGCTGACTATGGGGAGATCAAAAGGGAGTCCTGGCGTGGTGTGGGGGAACCCCCACCAGGCCACAACAGAATTCCATTGCTGGGCATATCGGCCGGGAACCTGACCACGCAGACATCTGAACGCCCTTGTCCATATAACCAAAAGGTGGCTGCAGCCGGACGTGCATACCGCTGTGGAGGTGGTGGAAAAGGTGGCCATGGACCGTTTCCTGCAGGCGTTACCAAACCCTGAACGCCAGGCCGTAGGGGTGCATGTGCTGGCGACACCCCAAGAGTTCATAACTGGAGCGTGCAGTGGCTGCCCTGGAGCGTGCAGTGGCCACTCTGGAGCTTGACCAACATGAGCGGCGAATCCACGGGTCCAGGGGGCCCCGGTCCAACCACCAACACCGTCCCAGCACCTGGAGGACCTGCCGCAGTTCACCCGTCCGTGTGACCCCGGTGGAGGAACCCATGCCCACGGAACCGGAGTTGGAGCCAGCCCAGCCGACTCAGAAGCCGTGGCTAGCTAGGTGCACCCTCCATTCATCGCAGCCGCTGAATGCCCCCACCCTGACAGTGTGAGTCAAGGGGAGCCCCATCACAGCCCTGCTGGACACCGGGAGCACGGTGAACCTCGCCCGACCGATGGTCCTGCCCAAAGGACTTCGTCCAAGCGGAGCTCTCAACGTAACCTGCACCCGGGATGTTCCTATAGCTGAGGTCCAGATCCGGGGAAAAGCTGGGGTCTGGCCCCTTCAGGTGGGCGTGATCCCCGATCTCCCGGTGCCCTTGCTCCTTGGAAGGGATTTTAGGGCGGCTGTGGCTCAGTCGGTAGAGCGGGTTGTCCAGTAATCCACTAACCGTGGGCTTGGCGGTTCGAATCCCGGCCAGGGTGATCCCATGCCGAAGTGTCCTTGGGCAAGACACTGAACCCTAAGTTGCCCCCAATGGCAAGCTAGCACCTTGCATGGCAGCTCTGCTACCATTGGTGTGTGAATGTGCTCTCATTAGTAAGTCGCTTCTAAATGTAAAAATGATATTTCTGTAAAGCTGCTTTGAGACAATGGACCATTGTAAAAAAAAAAAGCGCTATACAAATTGATAAATTAAATTAGCCAGGATTCCTGATGGTCCCAACTCTGAAGCCCGGCAAGGCGCAGGCCTACTTGGCACAGGATATCGGAGACGCCACCATGGAAGGTAAGACTCCCACACACACACTAACCCTGTGTCTTCTGTATTTCACCAGGTGAGCCGGGAGGGGAATTTTGAACGAGAGCAGAAGATGACTTCCCGAAACATGACTGGGCTCAGGTGTGCTTGATCGAGGGAGCCAACGAGGACCCTAGCCAAAGACTCCCTGCCTCTTACTTCCTCGTCCAGGGTGGCCTCCTCTACCAACAAGCCTGCTGCCACGGGGAGCAGGTGGATCTCCTAGTAGTGCCCAAGTCTAGGATCCAAACGTTAATACACCTGGCTCACACCCATCCCCTCGGCGGCCACTTGGGGGCACGAAACACCTTAGAGAAGCTGAGGGATCGTTTTGTTTGGCACAGAATGGATGTAGCGGTCCGGGGCTTCTACCAGCCATGCCCTCAGTGCCAGCGTACCGCACCACGAAAGCCCCCGCCGGCACCCCTTATCCCTCTGCCCATCATCGGTGTCCCCTTCGAGCGGATCGGCATGGATCTTGTGCGGCCCCTTCCCAAGTCCACCCGGGGCCATGAATACATTCTGTTCATTCTGGACTACACCACCCGGTACCCTGAGGTAGTTCCGCTGCACAAAGCTACCTCCCGCAACATTGCCCGGGAGCTGGTCCTCCTGTTCAATCATGTGGAGATCCCAAAGGACGTGCTGACTAACCAAGCTACATCTTTTGTATCCAAACTAATGTCTGATCTGTGTCGACTGTTACAGGTGAAACACCTTAAGACGTCCGTCTACCATCCGGAAACTGATGGACTGGTCGACCAGCCCATCAACCAGACACTCAAACGGATGTTACGCCAGGTCATGGACAAGGAGGGAAGGAATTGGGATCTCCTCCTTCCCTACGTGCTCTTCGCCATCCGGGAGTGCCCCCAAGCTTCACCCCCTTTGAGCTCCTCTTACGACGTGGCCCGCGAAGCCTGGCAAGAACACCCGTCCCCCTTTCGCTCTGTTATTGACTATGTGCAGAAATGCAAATGCAAGAGAAAATTGACTGGGTAACCCCAATAATCCAGGAACACATGCGAGCCACTCTAGAAACACAAAGGAGGATACAATCGTCCTGCGCAGCCCGGAAGTTCCTACTGGGGGATCGGGTTCTCCTACTAGTGCCCAGTAGCTCCTGTAAGTTCCTGGCCCGGTGGCAAGGCCCGTACACGGTCCTCGAGCGAAAAGGCCCCGTCAATTACCACCTGCAGCAGCCCGGTAGAAGTGAAACTATATCGGGTGCAGATGAGGATGTAGCATGGTGAGCTCGCAACTCTACGGACATCACGGGAAGCCCTCACGCTTCCAGGAAGTCAAGACATGCCCTGCAGAATGCTGCCACAAACTCTCACGCACTCACACCCCTGCGCACCGACTCACACCTGAAACCTTCCGAGTAAGTGCACATAAATAGTGCTAACCCCCTTGATCACTGCATCCACCATCTCCCACGTGTCTGTGCCCCACCCCTCAAGGGTTGTTTTCACTACAGTATATATACAGTGCATCCGGATTCTTTTTCCACGTTACAGTCTTATTAAAAATTTAATTAAATTCATTCTTTTCCTCAAAATTCTACAAACAATATCCCACAATGACAACATGAAAGAAGTTTGTTTGAAATCTTTGCAAATTTATTAAAAAGAAAAAAGAAAAAAAAGCACATAAGTATTCACACCCTTTGCCATGGCACTCAAAATTGAGCTCAGGTGCATCTTGTTTCCTCTGATCATCCTTGAGATGTTTCTACAGCTTGGTTGGAGTCCACCTGTGGTCAATTCCGTTGAGTGGACATGATTTGGAAAGGCACACACCTGTCTATATAAGGTCCCACAGTTAACAATGCATGTCAGAGCACAAACCAAGCCATGAAATCCAAGGAACTGTCTGTAGACCTCGTTGACAGGATCGTATCGAGGCACAGATCTGGGGAAGGATACAGAAACATTTCCGCAGCATTGAAGGTCCCCCATTGAGCACAGTGGCCTTCATCATCTGTAAATGGAAGAAGTCTGGAACCACCAGGACTCTTCCTAGAGCTGACCGCCCGGCCAAACTGAGCGATCGGGGCAGAAGGGCCTTAGTCAGGGAGGTGACCAAAAACTTGGTCAGTCTGACAGAGCTCCAGTGTGTCTCTGTTGAGAGGACAACCTTCTAGAAGAACAACCATCTCTGCAGCCCTCCACCAATCAGGCCTGTATGGTAGAATGGCCAGACAGAAGCCACTCTTCAGTAAAAGGCACATGACAGCCCACCTGGAGTTTGCCAAAAGGCACCTAAAGGACTCTCAGATCAAAGATTGAACTCTTTGGCCTGAATGGCAAGTGTCATGTCTGGAGGAAACCAGGCACCACTCATCACCTGGACAATACCATCCCCTACAGTGGAGCATGCTGGTGGAAGCATCATGCTGTGGGGATGTTTTTCAGTGGCAGGAAGAGAGAGACTAGTCAGGATCGAGGGAAAGATGAATGCAGCAATGTACAGAGACGTCCTTGATGAAAACCTGCTCCAGAGCGCTCTGGACCTCAGACTGGGGTAAAGGTTCATCTTCCAACAGGACAATGACCCTAAGCACACAGCCAAGATAACAAAGTACAGCTACAGGACAACTCTGTGAATGTCCTTGAGTGGCCCGGACAGAGCCCAGACTTGAACCTTATTGAGCATCTCTGGAGAGATCTGAAAATGGCTGTGCACCGACGCTCCCCATTCAACCTGCTGGAGCATGAGAGATCCTGCAAAGAAGAATGGGAGAATCTGCACAAAAACAGGTGTGCGTAGCTTGTAGCATCATTCTCAAAAAGACTTGAAGCTGTAATTGGTGCCAAAGCTGCTTCAACAAAGTATTGAGCAAAGGGTGTGAATACTTATGTACATATGCTTTTTTGGTCTTTATTTTGAATAAATCTGCAAAGATTTCAAACAAACTTCTCTCATGTTGTCATTATGAGATATTGTTTGTAGAATTGTTTGTAGAAAATAATGAATTTAATCCATTTTGGAATAAGACTAACATAACGTGGAAAAGTGAAGCGCTGTGAATACTTTCCGGATGCACTGTATATGTACGTACACACTCACTGTCCACTTTATTAGGAACACCTACTCATTCATGCAATTTTCCAATCATGTGGCAAAAGCACAATTTATAAACTCATGCAGGTGAAAAGCTTCACTTAACGTTCACATCAAACATAAGAATGGAGAAAAAGGTCTTGCTGATGTGAGGTCAGACATGTCCGAGCTTACAGGAAGTCTAAGGCAACTCAAATAAGCATACTTTACAACCCATAATAATCAGTAATACATCTCAGAACACAAGACATCAAAACACTGAGATGCATGGACTGCAACAGCAGAGGAGCACGGAACCGGAGTCTACAGTGGACACAGCTGAAGATAAAAAACATCACATGATCTGGCAAGAGTCATTTATTATTTTTACTGTTTCATTGCAGTCAAAAGATACGTAGAAATGTAGACGTAAAGACTTATAGAAGTAAAGTGCTCTAAGGTGATATAATGAAATTTCATCAAATGTCTGTGGAATCTGTGGGGCTGTCAATCAAAGGGGTTAGGCTGTAATCCGATTGGTTCTTGGAAGAGCGTTGCTGATGTTCACCCTCCACCAATCAACCCTTAGTATTGCTCATCTTCTGATTGGCTGGATTAGGTGTCAGTTACAGATCTATCGCTATACCAACACAATGATGCACAGGCAAAGGAATGAAAACCCTCTTGAAGGTCAGAGGTCAAAAGTCATGAAGGGAGGAGAAGAATGGGTGATGGAGGGAGGATGAGCTGGAGAGACGCCGCTCAGGTTCAAACTCCAGCATCATCTCCAACAGGTTGAGGAGCTGACAATGATCTTCTGATTCCCGTAAAAAATACTTCTGCAGAGACAGGGACAGAGAGACAGAGAGAATGTAAGTGACAGATAGTCTAACCCTGATCTCAGGAACACAGACCCCTGTTCACTGAAATTCCACCTGGGCACTCCTTACATTACCACTACCCGGACCTGAAAATCAGTGCCTCAGGAAGCTTTGATCTGGAAGTGAACGTTCTGAGAGAAAAAGCAAGAACTCTTTAAGTAGTCAAGTTCAGTTTTATTTATTAAGCGATTTTAAAATTCAGGATATATAAATTCAGGATATAGATTATAAATGTGTGAATTTATCTCTAACGAGCAGCCAGAGGCGACAGTGCTGAGGAAAAACTACACAAAAACTTTTGGTACAAAATCTTTGAGTGTTATTGCAGTTATTGCGTTGTATGGATGCGAGGTTTGGGGTCCATTCAGTACACACGACTACACTCGATGGGACAAACAAACCATAGCGTCCCTCCATGCACAACTCTGTATCTGAGACACGGGGAGAGACACGTCCTGTCCTATGTAGCCTGGTGTCACAGCGCAGCCGGAAGCATCCGCTGTCAGTAGTGAACAAGCGCCTGCTGCGGACTCCAATTCCCACAACTCACCGCCGCCGCTCCAGCGTACTCATTCTCCGGAATACTAAGTGTCCGCACCTGACGCTCATTATTCCATGCCACACTTACCCGTATATATTCCCCTCAGTCACAGTCAACGAATGCGAAGTACACGTCTAGCCGATTCGTTCCGCAGCGTTACCAAGCACTGATTTATCTT
>JAFFST010050305.1:12063-42469 GCA_022414735.1 Noturus placidus | reverse complement strand
GCAGTGCTGGAAAATAATGGTGGCCACACAAAATATTGACACCTTGGGCCCAATTTGGACATTTTCACTTCGGGGTGTACTCACTTTTGTGAGATACTGTGTGTGTGTGTGTGTGTATATATATATATATATATATGTATGTATGTATATGTAATCTCAACTCTCAGGTGAGATGTTTGTTAGTGATCGAGAAGCTGTTGAAGTGTTGATTCATACTTCCACACTCTTCACACCCCAAGTGGGTTAAGCTTTTATAACCTAATGATTTGCATCTACCTTCCTCAGACCACATCTGCTCCACCCAAACCACTCATCGAATGAATCATTACTGGGTGTTTAATTAATCAGGACTAAAGACACAGTGCATGCTGGGAAAGAGGTCAATGATGCACGTTTTTCTCTTGAGCATGTAGGTCTGACGTTGTGCGAGTGTATTTTGTTCTGAAAAATGGCTGATTTCTTTATTTTCCCTCTGTCAGTGCTGGCGTGTGGCAGGCCGCAGGCTACGGCCGTGTATAAGGTGTCTGAGTACGCGAGGCGCTTCGGTGTGCCAGTCATCGCAGACGGGGGCATTCAGAACGTCGGCCACATTGCCAAGGCCCTGGCACTGGGGGCCTCCACAGGTGAGGAACTTCATTTATAGTCAGCTGTGAGGTTATGTAAATAAATCTACAGTATGTTAAAATGTAAATAATACACAGATGTCTTGTATAATTAATGCCAAGTTGTATTTTATCACATTGTTTATGCATACATTGTATTACTGAGCTGAAAGATTAAGTGCACATTCCTAGTGCAAATTTATGGAAACAAACTTTAAGACACCGAATATGCCAGATATCTGGCCAAAAGTATGTGGACACCTGAATGTCACCCCCATATCTGCTTGTTGAACATTCCAGATTTAGTCCTTTGCTGTTTAATAATCTCCACTCTACCGCGAAGGCTTTCTACTAGATTTTGGAGCGCGACCATGGCGATTTCTTCTCATTCTTCCACCAGAGCGTTCGTGTGGTCGGGCGCTTGTATCGGGTGACGAGGCCGTCAGAGTTCCACTTCATCCCAAAGGAGTTCACTGGGGTTGTTCGTTCCAGTAAAGGGACATTGTAATGCTACAGCATGGAGAGACACTGTGTGTCTTCTAAGTTTGTGGCTGTGCTTGTCAGGTGTCCACAAACGTTTGGCCATATAGCGTATGTCACTTGGGATAAGGTGCTAATTACACTGTCTTAATTTATGACCAGACTTCAAGACTCGTAACCCCCCAACTGCTTAGCTATATACTTGTATTATATTCTGTTTTGGATGACTTATATAACACTATGAATAAAATCTTCTTGACAATAAGTGACCGTGTTGTACTCTGACTTACTTTCAGTGTTATTGCTTTAAGTGTTTCATTATTGTTTTTCTCTCTCTCAGTGATGATGGGCTCGTTGATGGCAGCGACCAGTGAAGCCCCGGGTGAGTATTTCTTCTCAGATGGCATCAGACTGAAGAAGTACAGAGGAATGGGCTCACTCGATGCCATGGACAAGAACCTGGGCTCCCAGACCAGATACTTCAGGTAACACGCGCACACACACACACACACACACACTCATTCAGTCATGTGTATGTGCATGAAAACACACTATATCATACATAGACTGTCATTTAAGCATGATGATATTCAGTTTGCTTCTCAAGCCTTTATACCGAGTCTGGCATGTGCATGCTAGCTAACGTCAAACTAACTCTGAACTTTGTCTAGTGGTGATGTCACATGATCACATGACTGGCTGATTTAATTTAAAACTCCAGTTCCTCCCCCTTACTCACCCAGTGGCATGTCATTTAGCATATGATCCATTTCTAACGCTGTGTACAAGTGTGTTATTGATGCTCATCCTCACTGTGTGTCCATCTCTTTTTCAGCGAGTGCGATAAGATTAAAGTAGCTCAGGGAGTGTCAGGTGCCGTACAGGACAAAGGCTCCGTCCATAAGTTTGTCCCCTACCTCCATGCTGGAATCCAGCACTCCTGCCAGGACATAGGAGCTAAGAGCCTTACACAACTTAGGTACACACAGCCGCCGACCCAGAGTATAAATATAAACCAGTCTCTCACAGGCACACACAAGCAGAGACTCACGGGAAGTGTATACATGCAGGTCTACAAGTCTGGGTGATCAATGTTTACTGTCTCTCTTTGTCTGTTTTGTGTTCACAGGGCGATGATGTATTCTGGCGATCTGAAATTTGAGAAAAGAACCGTATCTGCTCAGGTGGAGGGAGGAGTGCACGGTCTACACAGGTACGCACATACATACACACACACACACACACACACACACACACAGCACCTGGGGCCCATTTCAATAAGGAGGTTCAACCAACTCGAGTTAAAACTTGCACTCTGAGTTGACTTACCCTGAGATGGGAAACTCTGAGTTTTCGGTTACAGAACAACTGAAATGAGTGAGTTCAATCAACTCTAAGTTGAGTGACTCTGAGTTAAGCGCGTGCACCACAACTATAAAAAGCCATTATCAATGAAGCAGATATTATGTGTCACCATGGCAACAGCGTCAGACAAAAACACAGAGGACAAAAGACAGAGAGTTAGCTTGGGAGAAAATAGCTGCATAAGTCAATGCATAAGTTTACATTTTAATTACTTTTATACAGTGTTGGGTGTAAATAATTACCAAGTAATCTAAATACTGTAATTTAATTAAAGACTATAAAACATTTCTGTATAAAACAATAGTGGATTTAACATCACGTTTTAAAAGGTATATTTTTAATGTAACCTTCTCCCTCTAGTTACACACTTTGGTCAATTCAAGAATAATTCATGCAATTGTATATTGTTTATTTGAAAGCATTAGAAGTGCAGTTTCTTGTCTCTCCTTATTGGTCAAATGGCTGAGGATGATTTGGGATTTAGAAAGTAATTAATAAGTAAGATAGTGATGCTATTCTAGAGATAGTCATTATTATATTAATCTAATTAGACTTGAAGATGTCATTTGTAGTTGGTAATTAAGAACTATTTTAGACTGTTATAACCCAACTGTCATAATATCAGAGTTGAAACTGGAAGAACAGTATTTTAATAAACCTATTAATTGAATTTTCATGTTTAGGTGCAATCCTGCAGCAATAAAAGAACGTGGCAGCAGCTGAAAATTAAATATAAAAACATGATGTAAGAGCACGGCCGCGATGGTTGATGTTTCTGATGTAAGGATGGATGAGATTATGGATGTATCTTATTGACTGTAAAGAAAAATGGTACCGCTCAAATGAAAATGCATAAACAATGGATATGACAAAAAATCCACTCTGGGCCTCAAAATCCTCTCCCTACGAATTAATCCAGCCTCTTCATCAACAGGATTGTCCATAAAAGGACATGCCATTTCATTCCCTTTGATGCTCTCTGTGTGACTGAAATGTGCGCAATCAATGAATGTACTGAAAGATCAATGAGGTGTTTAAACACCGCTTCCTCTTTTTTTTAAAATGTGGATAGATAGATAGATAGATAGATAGATAGATAGATAGATAGATATAGATACAGTGCCTTGCGAAAGTATTCGGCCCCCTTGAACTGTTCGACCTTTTGCCACGTTTCAGGCCTCAAACATAAAGATATAAAACTGTAATTTTTTGTGAAGAATCAACAACAGGTGGGACACAATCATGAAGTGGAACGAAATTTATTGGATATTTCAAACTTTTTCAACAAATAAAAACCTGAAAAATTGTGCGAGCAAAATTATTCAGCCCCCTTTACTTTCAGTGCAGCAACTGTGTGTACAGAAAATGGATGGATGCATGTTTTGTTGTGATCGCGCCTGTGGAAATGCAGTATTAACATCTTAATACAGAAATTAGATTTTTTTTATTGTCTTGTGTTTTTTTTTTTAAATAAGTAACATCTTTTTGGTGATATGTAGTTTTATCATCCATCTAATTGACCTTCTAAAATATTTTTGTATATACGTGTGTTCACCTGTGCTATTGCAGCTTTTGTCTAAAATGTCACTACTTAAGGGTTATTTTTGTGTTTGTATTATTTACACCGTTTCATTTTTTCCCCGTCTTTCAGCTACGAGAAACGCCTGTTCTAACGAAGACGACTGATGCCAACAACACACACAGTACATTTAACATGTGCACACAGTCATACACAGTCATTCTACATTGTATAAAGACGCACTACTAAACCTACTGAGTGCACAGATGACCTTACGTATGCGTCTGTGTACAGAGCAATGCATCCATGCCCATGTCAAAACCAACACTTCCCTTTTCTTTGTCTTCTAGATCTTTGTTGAGCAAACCAACTGTGCATGTGTCTCTACGTGTTAAAATTTAAGGACATACTTTACTGTATATTGAAACAAAAAAATGCAAGAATATTGTAATTCACTAATGTTCAGAGGTATTCATTAATTTCAAATACATTTTTCCAGTAAAACAATTAGTCTTGTTTCTTCTTTTGCTATTCTGCATTCCACCTCTTCCAAATACACACAAACAGCACACATGTGAAACTCCTAGTCTGAGAAAATTTATGGGAGACATTCTCCATGCTCACAAAAAGGGAAGCAGTGCTGTGGTTGATTTTTTCTTTTTTTCTGCACTGAAGTAAATGTACAGAGAGAACCCGACTGACTTCCACACATATAAACCCAGACTCTAAACTACAAGCGATTTGACCACAGACTCCTCGCTGAGTCAGTTTGCAACCTGATAAATGAGTGCACTAGTCTTAACACTAGTGTCTGAGAAACTGAGCTTGTATATTTACATAATGAATATCAATATGTATGAACCGTGTCAGATTTCCACAGCAGTACGCTTCCTCATTTAGCCTCCGAGTCTCGAGGGAACCAGGTTGCACCTCCAAAACTACCGGACTTTCCAGACATGGACTCCATACACACACACCCGGAAAAGGACGCAGACAAGGGCAAATGCACACCTGGACAGGTTCTGTTCAAGACTCCAGGTGTCTCATAAAATGAAACAGAATATTTAAGGATTTTTTTTTTAAACACTCTGTTTACACAATACTAGCTCATTATGATTGAGTGCTGTTCTTCCAGTCCTTGGGAACATGGTGAGATGAAATGTAACTATAAAAGGTTAAGTTCGATGATTAATAATTAATTAATAATAATAATAAATGAAAGAAATCACTGTCCTTGCTGTTTTATTCCTTACTGATATCACATCTCATCCCTGTTTGGTCAGTGTTGAAAATTTTCATTAATAGTCACTAGTTCCAGCTGTAATTCAAATCACAGGTTTATATTAATGCACTTGTTCTAATATCTTGTTTCCACAGTAACAGCTCATTCACAGGGACTTGTATGGCAGATGATCTACATAATCTATGTCTAATGATGAATGTTATTTACCATAGATATATACTTCTTGATTTGGTTTTATGAGGTTTTTTTTTTATGGATATGTTTACATAATATTAACATGAATGGAAGGAGTCTCCAGTTTCAGTGCTTTCTAACAGTTTTCCATCACAGGAAAGGGCCAACAGTGGCAGTCCTGCTGTCTGAATCGTCCAGTCATTATCACACAACTTTAATGAAACAGTATGTTTACACACAGTTTTTCCACTTGCACCAAATGCAGACGATATGTTTGGAACTATGAATTGAGAATTATGAGAACTATAAGGTATTTGAATAGTGTAGCTAACAAATAATGAATGTCTATTTCGCACAAAACCTTTAAAAAAAATGCCCAAATCTTCCTATACCTGTTTCAAACCACATTCATAATGCCTGGGCCACAATACTATCATATGTACTTATAAACTATGGGCCTGACATAGTAAACTATCAATCTGTAAGCAACCATTTTATATGTCTGTAAATGCAATTGCAATTTTTTTTAATAAACGCTTATTTGAATGCTTCCAAGCCCAACAATTTACCATATTGTTGTTAATGATGTCATCTGTACATAATGATAATGTATTTATTGAGCACACATACATATGCACAGTGAAATTATTTTCACCGCTTCCCCCAGCATGTCGGGAAGCTGGGGTCAGAGCACAGGGTCAGCCATGATACAGCGCCCCTGGAGCAGAGAGGGTTAAGGGACTTGCTCAAGGGTTCAGAAGTGGCAGCTTGTCAGTGCTGGGGCTTGAACTCCTGACCTACCGATCATTAACCTAGAGTCTTACCCACCAAGCCACCTCTGCCCCTGAAGTATAATTTCACCAGCAGTTGAAGCACATAAAAGCAGGGAAATAATATTACATTATTTTTCAAGTGTTTCATGCAGTGCCCTTCACTAATATTTGTACCTTTTAAAAATCTTATTGTTTGATCTTTTGTTAAAAAAGTTTACAAAAATACTCTGCTCTCATGGATATCAAACAATTTCAAACACAACACAGGTTTATTTAAAAAAAAAAACTTATAGGTGTGCAACAATTATTGGTACCCTTTTAGTCAATACTTTGTGCTACTTACCTTTGCTGAGATAACAGCTCTTGAGTCTTCTCCTATAATGCCTGATGAGACTGGAGAACACATGGCAAGGGATCTGAGACCGTTCCTCCATACAGAATCTCTCCAGATCCTTCAAATTTCGAGGTCCACGGTGGTGGACTCTCCTCTTCAGTTCACCCCAATGGTTTTCTATGGGGTTCAAGTCAGGTGACTGGGATGGCCATGGCAGGGCCTTGATTTTGTGGTCAGTAAACCATTTTTGTATTGATATTAATGTATGTTTTGGATCATGGTCCTGCTGGAAGATCCAACCACGGCCCATTTTAAACTTTCTGGCAGAAGCAGACAGGTTTTCATTTAATATCTGTTGATATTTGATAGAGTCCATGATGCCACATATCCTAACAAAATGTCCAGTTCCCCTGGCAGAAAAACAGTCCCAAAACATTAAAGACCCAGTAGTGTCTGTTTTTTCTTGAAAACCTTCCAAACAACTTGTGGTGATGTAGGTGACTTCAGATTGTAGTTTTGGAATTCTCCAATTCTCTAGCTGTGATCCTTGGAGATTTTTTTGTCAACTAGAACCATCCTCTTCACAGAGACAACATAGACACACGTCCAATTCCAGGTTGATTCATAACATTTCCAGTTAACTGGAACTTCTTAATTATTGCCCTGATGGTGTAAATGGGCATTTTCAATGCTTGTGCTATTTTCTTATAGCCACGTCCCATTTTGTGAAGCTCAACAACCTTTTGACGCACATCATAGCTATATTCCTTGGTCTTACCCACTGTTATGAATGACATGGGGAATTTTGTCTATGAGGAATTTTGCCTCTATGAAACATGAAGTCATATTTGAACAATTTCCTGTTACTAGTCACCCAGGTGTACTTAGAAATATATGTAAAATATCAATAGACTTCAAATATATTTTCTCATATTAATTCATGGGGTGCCAATATTTGTTGCACACCTATATTTAACAAAGTTTTTTTTATATAAGTCTTTGCTATGTTGGCGTTTGTTTGATATCCATGAGAGCAGAGTATTTTTGTGTTTTTTTTTTTAAAAAACAAAAGACTAAGATTAAAAAGTAAAGACAATTTTTCACAGCCACCTTTGCTCATATTTACCAAAGGTGCCAATATTAGTAGAGGGCACTGTAGTTATCTTGAGATATTCCATCATTGAAGACATATGTGGACGTTTTTTAAAATATACATTGTTGCATCATTTAACAAAACTCATGACATTACAATACTGATTAAATGTGCAGAGTTACTGCCTCTGAAACCTGCCATTTTCTAGCTAAATGATCTAGTAGTTTACCCAATCCTTGTACATAGAGCTGAAACATCTGAATTTATTGTAATTCTCTACTTACATTACTATTATAACTAGTAAATCTGGCTTTCTGGAACGAATCCATATGATCATTTGTAAATATTGAATGTTTAATATTTAATATACAGTGTAGACTGGACTGTGAGCAGATTTTATAAAACGCAGTATAATCTAGGAAGACAATCATTTAAGGTCAGCCTAAAATCCCCTTTTGTGAATGTCTTGAGGAATCGACCTCTAATGTACAGGTTTCAAACTCCGGTCCTGGAAAATCCCCTCTCCTGTAAATTCAGTGTTTTCCCTGCTCCCAATACGCCTTTAATTCAATTTATCAGCGAATTAACAGCACTTCAAGTTCAAGTGAGTGTGTTCGAGCAGGTAAAATACTATAATGTGTAGGGCAGGGGGTTTAATTAATTATATATATATATATATATTTATTTTCATTATCCAATTTATTATTTAGGTAAGCAAGTTCACCTCACACGCCCAGGGTTGCGGGTTCGAGTCCCGCCACTGCTATGTTTTGCCACAGTTTGCATATTCTCCCCGTGCTCCGGGTTCCTCCCCAGTCAAAGACATGCATAGTAAGCTTATTGGCATGTCCAAAGTGTCTGTAGTGTATGAATGGGTGTGTGAGTGTGTGTGATTGTGCCCTGCGATGGATTGGCACCTGTCCAGGGTGTACCCCAACTTGTGCTCCATGCTCCCTGGGATAAGCTCCAGGTTCCTCGTGACTCTGTATGATATAAGGGGAATAGAAAATGGATGGATGGATGGATTATTTAGGTGAATGGTTTTATCCAAAGTGACTTAGAAGCTGAACCTATACAGCACAGTAGTCAAGGGCCAACAGTGGCAGTCCTGGTGTCTAAACTCACAATCTTCCAGTAAAGTCCTAAAATGTACAGAGCAGGGGGTCCTCCAGGACCTGTGAATGCGCTTAAGTTTAAAATATATAAATATTTATTATCCAGCTACAAACACTGGGACAGTGAGGGCCTACAGTGTGTTTATGAAGCCTGTGTGTAAACACCACTACCCCTTAATTTTGCACACCCAATTTTTAAGTTTTTTATTTGTTGAAAAATTTTGAAATATCCAATAAATTTGGTTCCACTTCATGATTGTGTCCCACCTGTTGTTGATTCTTCACAAAAAATGACAGTTTTATATCTTTATGTTTGAGACCTGAAATGTGGCAAAAGGTCGAACAGTTCAAAGGGGGCCGAATACTTTCGCAAGGCACTATATATATATGTATATGTGTGTATGTGTGTGTGTGTGTATATATATATATATATATATATATGTGTGTGTGTGTGTGTGTGTGTGTGTGTATGTGTATATATATAATATATATATAATATTATATATATATATATATATATTATATATATATATATAGTTGTGCAAACATGAATGTATTTGCCCCTGGATACAGAGATGGGTAAGTGTAGCTCGCTGAGGAGCCACCACCGGCATCTCAACTACATGTTGCAGAAAACGGTATATTTGGTATTGTTTTGGGGGTGTGGTCAAAACATACCATCGACCCAAACTACAGGGTGTCCCAAATGTCTCCATACATAGGGGACTACAGTACTACAGGGCGGCTGTGGCTCAGTTGGTAGAGCGGGTTGTCCACTAATCCACTAATCGTGGGGTTGGCGGTTCGAATCCCGGCCCGGGTGACTCCACATGCCGAAGTGTCCTTGGGCAAGACACTGAACCCTAAGTTGCCCCCAATGGTAAGCTAGCACCTTGCATGGCAGCTCTGCTACCATTGGTGTGTGAGTGTGTCTCATTAGTAAGTCGCTTGTAAATGTAAAAATGATATTTCTGTAAAGCTGCTTTGAGACAATGTACCATTGTAAAAAAGCGCTATACAAATTGATTATTATTATTATTATTATTATTACAGTATGTATGCCAGCACACATAGTTGAACCTTCATCAGTGGATGTTTGTGGACGTCCACTTCTCGGTCAGTCCACACCACGTCCAGTCTTTCTGAATTTGTTAATAAGTTTGGTAACAGTGTCATGTGTGATGTGCTCGCCATGTTTCCTGTTAAAAGTCCATCTCAAACATATGACAGCCTCCTGGTCCAGCCATGAGAATGATCTCAATACATTCTTCTTTTGTCAAAGGCGTTCTTAAAGGTTATCTGAAAAAAAAAAGACTTAATATAAACTATGAAAATTTTTTGGAAGACATTTTGCTAAAAGAGTGTGAATTTCCCCCATATATGGACACTTTTGGGACACCCTGTATAATAGCATGCACAAAAATAGAGCAATTTGAGGAAAAAATCTAAGCCTAAACGTGAACAAAGTATCCTGCAGAAGTCATTTGTCATCTTTTCTAATACTATCTCATTTTTTCTACGATTAAAGTCTGATAATATGAAACAGCTTGAAGTAATGCACATTGCTAATGAAAAATCAGATTGACTAACTGTTGAATAAAGAATAAAATATGATAGTACATGCTGTTATGGGAAAATAATCAGTGGCCGGGTGTTGTGATATCACCCTAAATGAAGGGGATTTACTGTTACCGTCACAAAGTTGATTATTTTCCTCTAGCAGCGTGTGCCAAAGTGTTTTATCCTTCTTATACCACAGTAATTAGCCAGCAATACAATAAAAACTATTTATTGTATTTATGAACAACACATCATACTGTTAAGATGCAACCATTTATGGTTACGTTTAATGTTGTGCAGCATCTGGAAATCAAAATAGTTCCTGTGGTCACTTACGTTATAGCAGCTATAAATAGTTGTTCCTTCGTCAGGAATTTTTTTTCTTTTTTTAAAAAATAAAAATAAAAACAAATACACTGTCATATCACTGAGGGCTTGGAAAGTCCTACAAAGCACTGACACCGGAGACTCCTTCAATATGTGTTAAATAAGCATGTCCTTACTGAAAAAGTCATCAGTTTCTTTTGTTAAATAACAACCAATTTGAACCCATTTATTATTAAGCTTAGATAATCTGAAGCATACACATCTCTGTGTACGAATTGTTACTACAGAAACAATAACGTATTAGAAGGAGAGCCTGTGATTTGAATTACAGCCAGCTCTACTGTCAGAGCTGCTGTTATAGAACACTAATCAACAGCTTCTGACCAATCAGATTTGAGAATTCAACAGAAATGTATTATGAAAGCACATGTACAATTCGTCAGCTGATAGTGATTTTCTGATGGCAGCTAGTAAAGATTCTAACCTAAGTGAAAATATGGATGCATCAATAAATGCATCAAGCAAATCGAGTGCATTTCTGTTTCTTTGCTTCTTCTAGCTATTTTCTACAATGTGACATAACACTTTCTTTTTGTTTTCAAACTCTTCACCTGCCTGGCGTCTGGAAAAAGGTACCGAGGCATTTGGGCCAACAGACTCGTCCATACCCAGAAACTGGACCGAGACCAACCCAATATGTTATGCTTACATTTACAGCATTTATTATTATATTGTAAAATCACTTTGCACCTTATTCCACACACTGCACTGTCTTTTACTGTGTCCTGCGCTGTTTGCACACATTTGCACTTTCTGTGTCATCTCACGTAGCTCTGTTGTTTTATGTAGCGCCATGGTCCTTGAGGAACGTTATTTCGTTTCACTGTGTATAGTATCAGCTGCATATGGTTGACATGACAATAAAACCAGTTGACTTGTCATGACTTGGCATGACGAATGTTCCCATACATCCTGCTTTGGTAGATGAGTACGTGAATGTCACATTACTAACTGGATAAAAGTGGATTTTGGGGGAGACGGACTTATCAGTCTCATAACTCCAGGACAAAATGAAAGCTGCAAATGTTGAACATCAAACATAACCTGCATTTGGAGTGAGATGGAAAAAAAACCTGTCAGATTAATCCTTTAACCACTGATCTGCCTTTATTTCATTTTTTTGAGGCAATCGTTCTATTAAGGAAAAACGTACTCCACACTGTAATTCATGGCACAATAAAAAGAAAGAAGTTGATTTAAAAACAATGTTTGAGACGTTTTAAGGACATATAGGACATAATGGATGAGAAAGAGGAGAGGCGCAGAGGAAGAGAAGGATGGTGGGAGTGTCTGTGGGCAGACCTTTGAAGAAGTGAAAGTGAAAATGTTTCTCAGATTTCTTAAGAGGAAGTGAGCACTTATAAATACTCACACATATTCACATGAGCAGAGAGAACTGAGCCGCACGGGCGAGAGGGAGAAGTGAGAATGGCCGGGACGGGTAAGAGTTGTCGTGCCTTCAAGGTAACGTTCTTGTCGCTTTTAAATGTGATATTTCTACGCGGTGTACGTGGTGATTAGCTTGTTACTCTTGCCATCTGTTTTCTTTCGTTTGTTGTTGGAAAGTTATTCTCTTGTCATGTCTTTTTTATTTACCAGTACGAGTATTCCCCTTTCATTTTCTTCATGCTTGTACGCATTGCTATTGAACTTCACAAGCTTCTGCTTTTATTCGCTTCCCTACAGAAACACAGAGAGAGTCGCTTAAAGGAAAAGTAAGAAAGATTCATCCAAAAGGGCACTATTGAATACCCAACGTTTCGTCCCTGCTATCTGTCCTTTTGTCTTTTCTGATCTTCTGCTTTGCAAAGTGAAAGTGCAGGACGTTTATGTACAGAGAGAGACTGTGTACAAACATTAGGATATTTGAATATAACCTGAATAAAGCTGCATATTTCGTAATGTACCTCCTTGTTTCCGTATCATGTACTCCTTCTTATTTTGTCTTGCTTAAATCTGTCTAGTAAACTGTCAGCCTCCAGCGGAGATACGGCTCTTGTTATATTGGTGTATTTTTGGTAGAGAAACAGGTTTTTCAGGCCTCCTGACTTTAGATGAATGAAGATAAATAAACAGGATTGGCTTCTGCCATGAAGACTCAGACGCCAACAACGATAAAAGAGTCTAAAGAATGTATGAGCCGTAATCAGATTTTCCTAGCTGCATAATTTTTTTTTTCCTATCGAGGCCTATGTGTACACCATATCGATAGAAATACGTAGACCTGTGCTGGTTCAAGAATATGAGACAGGACCTTGTCAGAATTTGGTGACATCTCTACACTGATTTTCAACCCTCTGAAGGTTTCATGACCCTCGAATCTCGTGAACCTCAGCAGATGGATGGTTAACGGAACCCATAATGCAGCTGACTGGTTCATTAACAGCTGGATGTGGATTCCGTTTCCCACCTTTTCTGCAATAAGGTGACATTTCTACAGTCTCAATTCTACATTCTCTGTGTTTTAAAGTAGCTGAGATGAGAAACTTGGTTCAAATGGCATTAAAGGAAGCATCAATACGTGTTCTGTGAGGAAAAATGGTATTGTGGTATGTTTGATACAGATTATAATAGACTTAATAATGAAGTGAGTGGTTTGTTTTTTTCTTTTTTTAGTATTGCACAATTACTGTACCTTTAAGTTGATCTGGTGCTGTTCATTCATTTCACACTTTTAAGGGGAGAAACTGTATTGATGTTGCTGCAGAATGACACGTTTTCTCCCGGATTGCCAGATATGCTAACCGCCACCGGGAACTTCGTGTCAGCCAGCAGTGACATCCAAATCTGTCAATCAAATCTCTACCAGCCGGATTATCAAATCACTCTCTGGGCGTTTTTTCAACTCAAGTCGAATCTAAAAAAACAACAACAAAATAATCAAATGTCTGAATTATTCTAGTTATGTTGTTCAATAAACAATGTAGAACCAATGTAAAGTATCTCCCTTTGTCTTTTATGCCTCAATCACTCACAGACACACACACACACACACACACACACACACACACACATACTCTCTCTCTCGCTCTCTCTCTCAGAAGTGGGAAGTAACAATGTGAAATCACGTAAATCTAGTTTTCACTTAAGCTGAGATTTACTTTCACCTCATAATTGTGACTTTTACTCAGATTTGAAAAGAACAATCTCTAGATTTCTATTCATTACATTTTCTACACCACTTACCTCACTACATCAATCTATAGTCGTATATCTGTAAAGTTATAAATGACTTTTTATCATCAGAGCCCATCTAAATGCTCACAAATCTTAAATACAACACCTTACAGCAGAAACAAGACCTAATTCTGGTCATAGACTACAATCTGCTGTTATGCATACTATGTATTTATCAAAGCAGTTTGTATTGTATAATCAGAGTTATTATCATGCTAGCTAACATTTGAGAGATTAGCAACAAAGTCTTTCTCTAATGGGAATTGGCATAACGGGTTCCATTAAGCATCCTGTCAGAACCTAAGCCTTTCTAAGAGGTCACTATTCTTGATACAGAATCGTTTAGCGTGTTAAATGCCACAGAAGTCCGTTAGTTCCATTAAATCTCACTGTTTATTAACCAAGATTACCAGTATAGACCACTGGAGTCCTGGAGGACCTATTAACCATTTGTGCTTTTTTAAAAGCACAACACTGGTGTCTTGCTAAAGCACCGGGGTTGTTTACTTTGTAATTATAATGCCAGCAGCAAGAAATTAAGAACAATTAAAACCGTTGTAAAATCACCAGGAACTATCATAAACTTGTAATAGGGGTCATGTTCTTTTCAGGACATAACATAGGTCTTCTGTAACGGAGGGAGCATTATAAGTTTACCTCACATTATATGGCTGAACCCATCTTTTGGTTTAAATATTAGACAGTGTGAGTGCAAAGGTTAGGGAATAAATGTGTAAAATTGCCAAGAGTACAATCCTAAACAATGATAATGAGTCCTTATTAGTCACATATACATTACAGCACAGTGAAATTTTGCCAGCAGGAAGCTGGGGGCAGAGCATAGGGTCAGCCATGATACAGTGCACCTGGAGCAGAGAGGGTTAAGGGCCTTGCTCAATGGCCCAACAGTGGCAGCTGATTGGCATCTCTAAATTCTCCGTAGTGTGTGAATGGGAGTGTGTGATTGTGCCCTGCGATGGGTTGACACGCAGTCCAGGGTGTCCTCTACCTTGTGCTCCAATGTGCACAAGGCTCACTGTTACCCTGTGTAGGATAAGCAGTACAGGAAATGGATGGATACCCTTCATGGAGGAAGTAAGAAAACTATCTTGGATTCAAACTACCACACTGAACCAGAAAGGATTATACAATAAGATATTGCCAAAATAATAATTAACACTTAAACATACTGTACAGTTCATTATGAGACATCAAATGGTTGTTTGAATTAAACAACTGCCCGACTAACAAAAGATTTTAAACAAACCATTCCTTAAACTCCCAATGCCAGAAGGTGCATTGGCTACACTGAGTGAATATGTGTGTGTGTGGGCGGCTGTGGCTCAGTCGGTAGAGCGGGTTGTCCACTAATCCACTAATCGTATGGTTGGTGGTTCGAATCCCGGCCCGGGTGATCCCATGCCGAAGTGTCCTTGGGTTGAACCCGAAGTTGCCCCCTTGCATGGAAGCTCTGCTACCATTGGTGTGTGAGTGTGTCTCATTTGTAAGTCGCTTTGGATAAAAGCGTCTGCTAAATGAATAAATGGAATGTGTGTGTGTGTGTGTGTGTGTGTGTGTGTGTGTGTGTGTGTGTGTGTGTGTGTACACGTACGTGGTGATCTCTGATGGTCTAGTATCGGGTGTATTCCCGCCTCACCCCCAGTGTTCCTGAGATAAGCTCCAGATTTACCATCACGCTGATGAGGATAAAACAGTTACTGGGGATTTATGACTGAAGATTACCATTCCTTAAAGAAAACAGATGTATTACAATGTTATATACTTATTGTTCCACATATGAAAGGTGTGAGGTGAGAAAATGTGTTGATACCAGTGTCTATGGGCATTCGAGTTTCATCTACAGAATAGTTTCATTTTAAAGAAAGAAAACACTAAGTTTATCCATGATATTATTAAGGAAAATAATTGTGTACTTAATGCAGTTTGTTAACAAACTGAACTTGAAAGTGCAGTTGATTGCTGAGTAATCAAGCACATTCAAATAATAATAATAATAACAATAATAATAATAATAATAATAATAATAATAATAATAATAATAATTCAAAGTTTATAACATAACTAAACCATTAAAAACTCACCTGAACTGTGCCACACTTAAGATGGCGCCTTTCCAAAGCGTGTAGGTTTCAGTAAAATGTGCCGTACTGGAACATTTTCCCCAGTCCAAAGTTCCGGTCTCAGTGCTTTGCTGTTGATCGATGTGAAAGGGAAGGAAAGCGCGTGGGTGTCCATTAGAGGCCTCATAGATGTAATTGATCACACCAGAGTTTCAGCTGAATGGTTATGATGTCCACATTGTGAACGAGGTGAGTGATGGAGACAGCGGAAACGGCGCCGTTCCGGATCGGCTCCACTGTACGGGCGCTGCGGTGTGCTCTGCGGAGGGAAACCGGACACGAAGCCGAGCCAGAGCACACTGACAGTGTCGAGAGGAGCACCAACGAGCGGGACAAGCTGTGGTTTAAAGAGAGCAGCGCCAAAAATCTGAGAAACCGAGACTTCCTGGCGCCCAACACGGTTCTGGCTACGCTTTACTCTGACGGACAGGTATGGTTCCGTTTGTAAAGACACGTGTTCCTGCTGCCATGCTGTTTATGTGGGTTATTAACGCAGTGGCAGATAACAGTTGACATTTCTGTTATTGATCCAAACATTTGAACCTTGAGGCGGATTCTTTCATCACTCCACTGTTCTCAAGAACAAATCTTCGAGTCTGTGCTATAATGATCACATAAGTGACTCAGTCACTTAAAGCAAGTCACTACAGGTAAAACACGAGAATTTAGTTATTTATTTCAGATGTTTGGATACAATGCATCTATAACAATATGGTCTCTTAATCTGCTAGAATAAATGTCAAGACTCAACGTTTATATGACTGTTTTGATTTTCTTTCTTGCTGCCCTATTTGAAGGTTTTAAGCCCCGCCCACTCTGCACTATTGCCTCATTACATGTACTACTATACCTGAAAAAGTATCCATCCATTTTATGTACCGCTTTTCTTATACAGAGTCTCCAGGGAACCTTGAGCCTATCCCAGGGAAATGTGAGCACAAGGCACGCTGGATTTGGGGCCAGTCCATTGCAGGGAAAAACCACAAACACGTTCACACATTACTGGCAATTTGGAAATGTCACTCAGCTTACAATGCATGTCTTTGGACTGGGGGAGGAAACCAGAGTACCCAGAGGAAACCCCTGAAGCACGTGGAGATCATGCAAACTCCTAGCACAGAGGGTGGTGGCAGGGTTCGAACCCCCAACCCTAGAGGCGTGAGGCAAACGTGTTAACCACCCTGGCATTATGATATACGTGTTAATTTCCTCTATATACCAGTAGAGTGGAAACACATTAAACCATGTAAAGCGTTTTACGCAAAATCAGATTTTCTTATTGCATTGAGAACCAGAAATGTATGTTTCTAGATCAGGGGTGTCCAATCTTATTCGCAAAGGGCCAGTGTGGGTGCAAGTTTTCATTCCAACCAAGCAGAAGCCAAGCCTGATTCTATTGAAAGCCAAGATCGACTGATCAAACAGGTGAAATCAGGTGTGGCTCCTGCTTGGTTGGAATGAACACCTGGACCCACACCGGCCCTTTGCGAATAAGATTGGACACCCCTGATCTAGATGATCTGCATCCATGAAATTTTACATGGATTTCTATCCCTATTCATATATGGAACAAAGAATATCCTTCTAGTCAAGGATAGTACATTTGACTTGATGTCAGTTACTTTTTCAAGCTATACTATGAACAGCTCACTGTGTTAGCTTACTATTGTTTAAGTTTGTTTTCCTCTCACAAAACATTTATTAGCTTTCTATCTGACCAGTCACGCACGCCCACATTAAACAAATAAATAAATAAATAAATACATCTGTTGGTTCTCAGTCCTGATATACATCTTTAGAATCCAACAGATTCCATGTGAACCTTTCTGGTTTTTTTTCCAATTGCAACCTTCAAGATTCTGATGCTTGTGGCCAGAAGAGTGTACAAAAGATGCAGTGAGATGCTATGTGAGCCTGAGCCTGCTAGTAGCACATGTATGGATAGCTGTATGACTGGTGTATGTGTCCGTGTGCGTCTGTGTGCAGGTTCCTCCGGCCGTTCTAAGGCGTGTCCTATCTCTCCGTGGAAGTGGTGTGTTACCACTTGCAGGATGTGACATCACAGCAGAGGGGCTGCGTGTAACGGTGGACCACTGCACAACGTTCCGACGCGTTCTATGTGGGATGAACGCGTACCTGAGACCTGACACTCAAAGACAGGGGTGTGTTCTGATCAACTGCCCCGCCCTGCATGCCAAACAAGCTCCGCCAGCTCCAGACACCCTGACTCTGGGGCAGCTCCGCACTGTCCTCATCGCTGACCACCTCAGAGCAGTGCTCCTGAGACAAGGGTGAGTAAACCTGTGTATGTGCGAGCAAGATGGACCAAGATATAGAGAGAGACACAGAGAGAGTAAAGGTATGTAATATGTCTCTGGTGTGTTTTATAATCTTTTTTGCAGTTACTCTGTGTCCTTCTGTCCTGCCCTGCCTGAGGAGAGTGACATCATCAGCTTCCTCCGGATCCTGGGCATCAGTTGGCCAGCAGCGTCTGTGAGCTGGACCAGTGAGGAGAGAGAGGAAAAGATGAGGAACGCCCTGGAGAACTGCTCCTACAGAGAGACAGATGGAGAGAGAGGGAAGAGGGCGAGTAAGGGAGAGGATGGTGGGATGACAGAGGAGGTCAGGATAAATCTGAAGCGAGTGATGGAGGACGTAGAGCTTCAGGGTTATGACCCCACTCTTGGCACATGCACAGGTGAAGACAAGTGTTTGTGTGTGGGGGGGGGCATGAGTGAAATTAATTTACTTCAAGCCTTGGTGCTTAATTTAGATGTGTTTTTTGCTTTCGGCCTCACAGTTCACGTTATATTTCGGATGTCATTAGTGTGAACAGATGTCTTCCCTGAAACACACACACACACACACACACATTATAAAATCGAATAAACGCAATGCATTATCCAAATTCTTCAAACAATAAAAACATCACATTTACAAGACAATCCACAATTGCAGTAGCAAAAAAAATGAATAAACGGTCAGCACAAGCATTCTTTGCAGTTTCTGTTTTAGGTGAACTGACCCGGTCTGCTTGATTAGTGCAAGAAGGTGGAAGAAAGCCAGATGCGTTTTCTGTTTCTTAATGTCATTTCAGTGTGGTTATAAAAGAGGAGCCATCACTGATCTGTGTGTCCTCAGTATAATAGCGGCTATATGATGTTGAGATCGATCTTTTCACTCTGAGCACAACTGGGGGACTCGTACACAACTATTACATAAGGTGCAAACATACACTGATGCTCAAGAAGGCAACATAATGCATTAAGGGGGTGTAAACTTTTGAACAGGATGAAATTGTTTTTTAGTTTATAGATCGTATTTCTTTAATTTAGTACTGCCATTCAGAAGCTACACTAATATTGGCACCCTTGCTTAATATGAGCAAAGAAGGCTGTGAAAAATTGTCTTTATTGTTTAACCTTTTAATCTTTTATTCAGAACATTCACAAAAATATGCTGCTCTCATGGATATCAAACAATTGCAAACAAAACAGGTTTATTAAAAAAAAACTTTGTTATAATACAACAAAGCAACAATTATTGGCACCCTTTTAGTCTTTGAGTCTTCTCCTATAATGCTTGTGCTATTTTCTTATAACCACTTCCCATTTTGTGAAGCTCAACAACCTTTTGCCACACAACACAGCCATATTCCTTGGTCTCACCCATTGTTTTGAATGACTAAGAGAAGTGCTACCTCATATTTATACCTCTGTGAAACAGGAAGTCATGGTTGAACAATTTCCTGGTCCTAGTCACCCAGGTGTAAAAACATGTAAAATATCAATGGGAATATACTTCAAATATATTTCTCTCCTATGAATTCATGGGGTGCCAATAATTTTTGCACACCCATATTTAACAAAGATATATTTTTTGATAAACCTATGTTGTGTTTGCAATGGTTCGATATCCATGAGAGCAGAGTATTTTTGTGAATTTCTTTTAACATAAGCTCAAAAGGTTAAACAAATAAAGACAATTTTTCACAGCCTTCTTTGGTCATATTTACCAATGAGGTGCCAATATTAGTGGAGGGCACTGTGTATAAGATATTCAAATGTTTACATGTGGTGAAGCGTGATTTTTATCACTTCAGGGAACACGCTTCCACTGCCCCAGAGTCCAGTGGTGGCATGCTTTCCACCACTCCTGCCAATGCTTGGGCTTCTGCATGGTGATCTCAGGCTTGTGTACAGCTGCTCAGCCATGGAAACCCATTTCATGAAGCACAGTTCTTGTTCTGACGTGATGTTGCTTTCAAAGGAACTCTGCAGTGAGAAATGCAAAACAGGACAGGCGATTTTTACACGCTACACACTTCATGACTCAGCTGCTGTTCGATGCTTCCAATAGCTTTCACAATAATAGCACTTACAGTTGACTGGGGCAGATCTAGCATGGCAGAAATTTCACAAACTGACTTGTGATGAAGGTCCCATCCTGTGACCGTGCCAAGTTTAAAGTCAGCGAGGTCTCCAGTATGACCCATTCTAGTGCCAGTGCTTATTCTATTAAGATTACATAGCTGTATGCTTGATTTTACGAACCTGTTAACAAAAGGTGTGGCCAAAATCCCTGAACTCAATATTTAGGAGGCGTGTCCATACGTTTTTGGATATATAATCTGTGTATGTGTTTATATGTTTCCCAGAAGACAAAATAATAACGATTTTAGACTATGAAACTTTATTTACAACCCCAATTCCAAAAAAGTTGTGACGCTGTGTAAAATGTAAATGAAAACAGAAAGCAGTGATTTGCAAATCTCAAAATTCTTCTCAAAAAAGTTTGGATGGGGCAACAAAAGGCTAGAAAAGTAAGTGTTACTAAAAAGAAACCTATGATTGGGCCTTTTGTTGACCCCGTCCCATCTGTCTTGAGAAGTTTTGCGGCCATGAAATTCTAAACGACCGTATATATATATATTTTTTTTCTTAAAATGGTACATTTCCTCAGTTTAAACATTTTGATATGTTTTCTATGTTCTATTGTGAATAACGTGGGTTTATCAGATTTGCAAATCTGTTTTTCTTTACGTTTTGCACAGTGTCCCAACTTTTTTGGAATTGGGGTTGTACAATATATTTGTATCCACTGTACTTGTTTGTTCTTGGTATAATAAACATAAATCTTCTCCATCTTCCTCTCTCACCTACAGTGCAGCAAGAGGCATTGTGTCATCTGGCTCAGCTGGACAGAACGATAGAAGCCTTTCCTGTGAGTCCCACATGGATGATATCATCACATATTTATATTTATTCAAATTTCACTGTAAACAACAGTTCCAGCCCAATGTAGTTCTAGCTGGTATTTATTAGCATTTGTGGATCAGTGTTTGTGCAATATGGTTGATCTGTAGGATCCTGTCCTTCCTGCAGGCATCCACGACTACAGTGCTACACGTGACTTCCTGTCAGGACGAGTTCCGCCAACAGCAGATAGCCATGCTTTGGAGAGCTACCAGCGCCATGGCACCACAGGTTTCTCACACACACGTAGTCACACTTAAAAGAGGAACACTACATATTAACACACAAAAAAAGGGAACTTAATATCACCAGTCTCTCTGAAGTGCACACACAACCGCATGCAAGCGAAGCTGGTTTCTCTATCTTTCTAACACACCACACACTTTTATCAGCTTGGTTAAAAGTGTCTCTTAGCCTGTGAAATCCCTTCACATGGTGAAATTTTGACGTTAGTTGCTATAATTCAGAAGATTACATTTTTATTTATTTTTTTTACTCTTTTGCACTCAACTCGATCATATTATAAGATTTTCAAACCTTCTTTGCCCTTATAAATTAAAAGGAAGAAAATTTCATTTCAGGAGCATGATTTCATGAACATTTCGACAGACGATATCTAATTCCAAACTGGATCGGTTACGCTTATGTCCTTGTATTTCGCAAGGCTTGTAGAGCTTGATCACAGTGTGACTTTTACTGCATTTACCATGTGAGGAAATCTTTAGGCTGACACAGTGGTTCTTATAATGGCTCCTTATCTAACATCACTTTTGCTGGAACATCGCCAAGGCAACATTAAAAATTAATTAAATAAAAACATTTTCACGTAGTTTTAGATGATTTTGCATTCATTTCTGTCTGTCTCTATCTGTCAGAGGCTGGTGGTGTGTGGTCCAGTAAAGACTCCAGGCACTCAAATGAGCGCAGCTCAATACCTGCAGTAAGTTCTGCACTCTTCTGTACATACACATTTACTGTATATGCTAATATTTTAAAGAATAGATCGCTACATTTCCAGTTTATCAGGAAAACCTACGACAAAGGGGAAGTTATCAACTATATCGCCCGTTGTGTTTACATGTGTGTTTGTTTACATAAGAATGAATGTCGCCAACTTTTTTAGCCTTTCGTGCTGCTTCTGATCTGCTTTTCTGCTCTCGGGCTGTCAAATTAAAATTCGAACTTCGAATGTTCGTTTAAGATAAAAATGCACAATGGATTTAAGATGTGTAGCAAGCACTAGAACCGATTTTTATTAAAACATACTGTTGAAAAAATGACATGCAAGATATTAACAATGCACTAACCATAATTTTCGAAGAAGAAAAATCTAGAAAGATTAGTTCTTGTTTCAAATAATCCAGTCATAGTCGATAATGTCGGGGATTGAGCCGCTTAAGCGGCGCGAGCTGAAGCTGAACATCGGTAAACTGAAGCGCTTTACTAGCAGGTTAATTAACTCACCCAAACTCGCCCTATACACACATGAGGTTAATCAATCATCATATACACAATATAAACCTAATATTACAACTCGCACTTACAATGACACGAATGCCCTACTGCTTCATGGCTCAGCTGCTGTTTGATGCTTCCATTTCACAATAATAGCACTTGACTGGGGCAGATATAGCAAGGCAGAAATTTCATCAACTGATTTGTGATAAAGGTGCCATCCTGTGACCGTGCCAAGTTTAAAGTCAGTGAGGCTTTCAGTATGTCCCATTGTGGTGCCAGTGCTTATTCTATTAAGATTACATAGCTGTGTGCTTGATTTAACGCTCCTGCTATTAAAAGGTGTGGCCGAAACCCCTGAACTCAATAATTAGGAGGAGTGTCCATACTTTTGGTCATATAGTTTCTGTGTGTGTGTGTGTGTGTGTGTGTGTGTATATATATATATATATATATATATATATATATATAAGAAATTACACTTTGCTACAATGTAAAGTAGTGAGTGTACAGCTTGTGTAACAGTGTAAATTTACTGTCCTCTCAGAATAACTCAACACACAGCCATTAATGTCTAAACTGCTGGAAACGAAAGTGAGTACACCCCTAATTGAAAATGTCCAAATTGGGCCCAATTAGCCATTTTCCCTCCCCGGTGTCATGTGACTTGTTAGTGTTACCAGGTCTCAGGTGTGAATAAGGAGCAGGTGTGTTAAATTTGGTGTCATCGCTCTCATACTCCCTCATACTGGTCAATGTTCAACACGGCATCTCATGGCAAAGAACTGTCTGAGGATCTGAAAAACAGAATTGTTGCTCTACACAAAGATGGCCTAGGCTATAAGAAGATTGTCAAGACCCTGACACTGAGCTGCAGCATGGTGGCCAAGACTATACAGCGGTTTAACAGGACCGGTTCCACTCAGAACAGGCCTCGCCATGGTCGACCAAAGAAGTTGAGTGCACGTGCTCAGCGTCATATCCAGAGGTTGATTTTGGGAAATAGACGTCTGAGTGCTGCCAGCATTGCTGCAGAGGTTGAAGGGGTGGGGGATCAGCCTGTCAGTGCTCAGACCTTACGCCACACACTGCATCAAATGGGTCTGCATGGCTGTCATCCCAGAAAGAAGCCTCTTCTAAAGATGATGCACAAGAAAGTCCACAAACATTTTGCTGAAGACAAGGAGACTAAGGACATGGATTACTGGAACCATGTCCTGTAGTCTGATGAGACCAAGGTAAACTTATTTGGTTCAGATTGTGTCAAGCGTGTTTGGCGGCAACCAGGTGAGGAGTACAAAGACAAGTGTGTCTTGCCAACAGTCAAGCATCGTGGTGGGAGTGTCATGGTCTGGGTCTGCATGAGTGTTGCCGGCACTGGGGAGCTACAGTTCATTTAGGGAACCACGAATGTCAACATGTACTGTGACATACTGAAGCAGAGCATGATCAGTATGCAGTATTCCAGCATGATAATGACTCCAAACACACCTCCAAGCTGACCACTGCCTTGCTAAAGAAGCTGAGGGTGAAGGTGACGGACTGGCCAAGCATGTCTCCAGACCGAAACCCTATTGAGCATCTGTGGGTCATCCTCAAACGGAAGGTGGAGGAGCACAAGGTCTCTAACATCCACCAGCTCCGTGATGTTGTCATGGAGGAGGGAAGAGGACTCCAGTGGCAACCTGTGAAGTTCTGGTGAACTCCATGCCCAAGAGGGTTAAGGCAGTGCTGGAAAATAATGGTGGCCACACAAAATATTGACATTTGGGTCCAATTTGGACATTTTCACTTGGGGGTGTAATCATTTTGTTGCCAGTGGTTTAGACATTAATGTCTGTGTGAGTTATTTTGAGGGGACAGTAAATATATATGTGTATATATATATATATATATATATATATATGTGTGTGTGTGTGTGTGTATATATATGTATATATATATATATATGTGTGTATGTATGTAGTTTAAGATCTACACACAAATAATTTGATCTGTCTGATGTGTGTCTGCACAAATTCTCCAGATTAAGAAGAGCTCAGATGAAAGAAGCTTCAGAAATGAAATATGGAGAGCAAGTGGAAGGTAGGTGCAGGTGTGTATGTGTTCTGTGTGTGACCAGACAGGAAGTGAGCGCTACATGTGTGTGAAATTGACTGAATTTGTTCTGGTGACCTTGCAGGACAGACTTGGGATGACATCATCAGAGTGATGACTTGTGCCACAGTGCGGTTTGAGCTGCTTTCCACAGCACACACTAGCCCAGTGAGTGTGTGTTTGAGCACATACACATGTATGTCTGCACACACTAGAGTATTCCAAGTAACTCATTATTCTGTGACCTAAGAGTATGTCCAGTATGTGTGAACATTTGAGGCTGTATTTGTATATTGTATGTTTATATTTAAGGGCATTGTCTGAAATCCATTTTCTCTGTCTTATCAGGTGACTCTGGATGTACAGCGTGAAGTGGGCGTGTCCACAAAGGGTCCTAGGGGAGGAGTCTTTGTTATGTATAATTGTGCGAGACTACACACACTGTTCAGCAGCTATGAAAAAGGTGTAGAGCAAGGTAAGACACACACACGCACAAAAGGACAGAACAAAGTTCATGTTTGAATACTATTAAAAAATGTCATGTTATTTACATATTTAAAAGCCAGAAGTGCACATTTAAATGTTTAATATCCACAATGCACTTTTCCTTTTTTGTTGAATGTTCTGCAGGCATCTACCCTGAAATCCCTGCAGGCCTAGAGTTGGATTTTTCCTCCCTAAAAGAAGAGGTAATTTAACATGATGTTGAAATTTATACAGACTTCTAAATGAATCATTTTAGGAATCGTTAAAATTCTTCAGTCTTTACAGTAAAACTATGTCTCCGCTAGGGGGAGTGGCTTCTTCTTTTCAATTACCTCATTCCATTCTCGGAGCTTCTGGACCAATCGGGACAGACGCTGGAGCTGGAGGGGGCGGGAGCCAGAGTTAATTTAAGAACAGAGCAGGTTTTTGGTTCTTTTTGATGGTGTCTGCTTATGTGCCTGAAAGAGTTTGTGAAACACTACTAGATGTGTACTTTATTACATGAACACTTTGCTAGTCTACATGGAAATGCACTGGTATAGTTTAGCTGCTCAGAGAATATTTTCATATGTTGTCTGGCATTTTTATGTTAATTAGATATATATTTAGTACTGAATTTCCTTAATTGGACTTGTCCACATTTCTCTGTAGCTTTGTCTGTTGTATTGTGCAGGTCTGCAGATTCCTGGTGTCTCTCAGTAAAGATTTTAGTTCGTATTATAACAGAGTCCATGTACTTGGGGTAAGACTCACTCGTGTGTGAGAGTCTGTGTGTGTGAGAGTCTGTGTCTGTCTGTGTTAGCTGCATGGAAAAATGGATTAATGTGATTTAAACACTTCACTAGTTCAGTGACCTTAACCTCCTACTTTTTCTTGTCTTGTCACCCTTTTTTCTTCCTATCTCTTTTTACACTTTCCATCTTGCTACTCTCCTTTACTTTGTCTTTTTGTCCCCATCATCTCTTCTCTGTTTCTTCCCCGTCCTTCTGTTTCACTCTGTAGGAGCCGTTACCTCATCTTTTTAATCAGATGTTTTGCCGGTTGTTGTTGCTGAAGGCTTTGAGGGAACTTTACCACAGCGCCTTGGATTCTCTAAATCTGCCCGCGATCCCACAGCTATAGCTCGGAATCACATGACACCACCAGTACTTCGAAACGAACAATCCATTTTACATAGAAATGTGCCTGAAATGTTTAAAAGTAACTAGGATTATACGTGAAAATTGGTACAAATCATCCATGATCATGCTAAAACAACACACCAATAAGTATTAAACAACGTATCCTCAATTACACACCCAAAATACTATAATACTTGCTCTGGTTCTGGAAAAAGTCCCCAAATATTTCTCGTATGCCAAACTATAATCTTTACTTAAATGCAACTAACTACAACATAAACCGTATAACATCCACAACACATGATCTTATGGTGTAATAAATACTGCATTGTAACTGTTGTGCTCGTTTTACCGATTCCTTGTTTCTATAGTAACGGCTCATTCACAGGGACTTGTGTAGTGGACGTTCCACATAACCGACATGAAGTGTAACAATAAACAAATTCCTGAATGTGTTGTATATCGAAGAAGATTGTTGATTCATTGAAATAGTGCCGTTTTCTGTATATAGAGGGTTATTTAATATTTATGGAAGGCGTCAGTGCTTTGTAATGGTCAGTAAGTTTTCCCCCACAGGACAGAGGATTGTGCGCTTTGTGGTTTCTCAGTAACATGACAAGCAGCATTTTTTTGGTCTTCATTACTTCAAGATGAGAATGAGAGGCTGGTGAGAGAGGGTACTGTTACATTCTTTCAAATTTCCTTGTTCATGGCTTTTATTTCACCTCAGAGGTGCTGCCACTTTTTTTCATAAATTCTGGCACTATTTTTTACTTCATGGTGCTTTTGTCATGTCAGTTGTCCATGTATTGTATATGAGGAGTAAACGCACAAGCACACACTGTATAACACTCGCAGTTCATAACAGTATAGGTTTTCAGTAATGCTTTCATTGTCTAGCATTAGTTAATGCATTCATTAACATTAACAACCCATCATCTTCAGCATTAATAAACCATGTAATGTTTAAGTTATCACATGTGGTGTTTGCTTCAATGTTAATTATACACTCCTGCATCGACTGATGTTTATTCACTCCAAGGCTTAGAATTTTATTGTAAATTACAGTATGTTCATAATTTCCTGGTGTAAATAGTGGAACTTGATTTTCAGTCTTACTTCTGTTTTTTGTCGCATAACATCCTCAAACATATTAATTAAGGTAATGATTTTGGGCTTCATTTTACTCAGTGATTTGAAGGTATGTTTGGGGTCATACGTGTACATATACCTTTCAGAATCTGCTAAATGTTTTTATTTTATATTTTAGGAGGGATCATAAAAATGACATTTTGTTGTTTATTTAGTATTTCCCTGTATAAGCTATTTCATGTAACAGATTTTTACATTATAGTCCACAAGACACAATAATAACTGAATTTACACAAATGAACCAGTTCAAAAGTTCACATACTCTTGATTCTTAATACTATGTGCTGTTACATTGATAATTAATGACTGTGTTTGTTTTGTGATAGTGATCATGAGTCCCTTGTTTGTCCTGAGCAGTTAAACTGCCCACTGTTCTTCAGCAAAATCCTCAAGGTCCTGCACATTCTTCACTTTTCCAGCATATTCTACATATTGGACCAGGGGTGCACAATACGTCGATCACAAAGGAAGTGCGGTTAGAGTTAAAAAAAATGTTAGCGTTGACGAACAGGAAAGCCAGTCTGAGATCTAGTCTTTTTTCTCACCACGCGTGTGATCAAACGCGCCAGCGCTAAAGACTAGCAAGCGAAATCACAGAGTTAACTTTTTTCAGTCTTTTAAA
Source organism: Noturus placidus (assembly GCA_022414735.1). Lineage (NCBI taxonomy): Eukaryota > Metazoa > Chordata > Actinopteri > Siluriformes > Ictaluridae > Noturus > Noturus placidus. The sequence continues at coordinate 14,318 of JAFFST010050305.1, read as the reverse complement.
GACAAGACCCAGCTCCCAGTGTGCACATTAATATCAGTCACCACGGACGGTGCGCCCGCAATGAAGTCTGCGACCACACTGAGCTCCTACACACTGACGTGAGATGGTTTAGTAGGGGTAAATTCCTGCAGAGATTTCCAGAGCTCTGTCTGGAGATAAGCGAGATTCTTTTTGCTGTTAAACATGCAGAATCTCCCAACTCAATGATGCTGGACTTGGCATTTTTAACCGATCTGACCAACATGTTAAATGAGCTTAATTTGGAGCCGTAAGGAAAAGACAAACCGTGGTCAATATGATCAGCTCAGTTAATGCCTTTAAACGGAAAATGCACCTGTCCTCAAAGCTGCAGCACCATGAACTTCCAAAACCTTGCGTCAGCCCTGGAGACGCAGTGGAAGGCTTGTACGCAGTTTAACATTGTACTGCACGGAGCAGTTTGACAGCTGTCAGTCAGAGTTTGACAGACGCTTTCAAGACATTGCTTTACTGGAGCCAGTCGCTACTATTATTTCTGTGACTCAGCCCTTTCCCACATTAAGATTATTAAGTCCAAATACCGGTCCGCAATGACTGATCATTATTTGGAGGCCAGTTACTGTCCGGACTATACAACCCTGGCTGATTCTATTCAGTGCACTTCATCAGAGTAAGGTACTGACCAAAAATGCACTGAACTGTAGTGTGTCATAAGGGCTCATGCAGTTATGCAAGGTACATGAACATATACAGTGGTGTGAAAAAGTGTTTGCCCCCTTCCTCATTTCCTGTTCCTTTGCATGTTTGTCACACTTAAGTGTTTCGGAACATCAAACCAATTTAAACAATAGTCAAGGACAACACAAGTAAACACAAAATGCAATTTGTAAATGAAGGTGTTTATTATTAAAGGTGAAAAAAAATCCAAACCATCATGGCCCTGTGTGAAAAAGTGATTGCCCCCCTAAACCTAATAACTGGTTGGGCCACCCTTAGCAGCAACAACTGCAACCAAGCGTTTGCGATAACGTGCAATGAGGCTTTTACAGCGTCCTGGAGGAATTTTGGCCCACTCATTTTTGCAGAATTGTCCTAATTCAGTTACATTAGAGGGTTTCGAGCATGAACGGCCTTTTTAAGGTCATACCACAACATCTCAATAGGATTCAGGTCAGGACTTTGGCTAGGCCACTCCAAAGTCTTCATTTTGTTTTTCTTCAGCCATTCGGTGGTGGACTTGCTGCTGCTCTATATATATATGTGTGTTTTGCATATATAGTCAAGGAGATCAACCTACACTATATACAGTATATATATATATATATATATATATATATATATATATATATATATATATATATATATGATTTAGTTTAATTAGTAAGTTTTAATTATTGTGTTAATGTTATTTATGATTAATCATCTTGAAGTTCATAGTTTGTTCATGCTAATTACTATGTTAGTTAATGGAACCTTTATGCAAAGCATTAAGCAGGGTTTTACACATGCATGAAGGTCACACGTTGTAATGTAAGTTTCATTGTATGTAAATGACAGTGTCAGTACAGGACATACTGTTTAGTTTCATCTCATTTATTACATAAACATTAAAGAGTTTATACCAGGCCAGCATAAGCCCTATCTCTGACCTAAACTGACCATTTACCATTTACTAATATCTACCACTTCCTTTAACAACTTGTTTTACTACTGGCTTCATGTGCCATGCTTTTATTACCACACTTTACAGTTACATTCATGCCAGAGAGGCGAATGCAGTTCTGTTTATAGCCTGGCTCGGTATATCCATACCATACATTTCACCATTCTTAACACTATGTGTGTGGGCAGTGTGTGTGTGTTTGTGTGTATGCATATCTAAGGAGAGAAGTAAGATCACTAGATCACTCCATGACTCGTGATAAGTGTTTGTCAGAATTTTAAATGACTGTATTACAAAAAGAACAATTAACTCTGTTTTAATCAATAAATGAGTGTTTATCTCAGGTATTTGGAATGGTTGTTCTTTAGGGTTTGGTTATTTAATGGTGCATTTGACAAGATTTGTCCAAAAAAAAAATGGCATTATTGGTAGATCAAGCCCTGGGGAAGCCACATCTGTTTATGGGCTGGAGTCCAAGAGAACAAAATTGGCCGTGTTCTCTGGGTGAGAGGAGTGACACACTGACATGTTGTATTTTAGTTCATTTAGATTCAGCAATTTTGTTGTGTAATATCTCACCTTGAACACCAGAGTGCAATCTTTACCTCTCTCT
>JAFFST010050305.1:659-12003 GCA_022414735.1 Noturus placidus | reverse complement strand
CCCCCCCACACACACACAAACTCTCTCTCTCCCCTGTCAATCACAGTAGTCATGCTTCCATATTCATTTTCATGTGGATTTTGGGATATTGCATAAAAACCACTGGATGGAAACATCAGATGCAAATAAAATCTCAAAAATACGCATAAATAACACGTGCACTTAATTGAGGCAGATCAGTTTTTTATTTGATTAGAAGACATGCGCATAAACTATGGTGGAAACACATTGGCTGTATAAATTCCATGATGTGCATCAAAAATGTCATGTCACTTTGCCTCAACAAATCATGTGATTCGATAATTGTGCATGTGGCCAACTTATACAGCGCCATGCCAATGCGTTTTTCGGAGCATGGTGGGTCGCATAACTGGACTAACCAGTGCACAGCATCTCAAATGGGATTTTTTTTTTCATTCTGAAATGCCTGAACCAAAGTCTGTCATTGAAATGATTTGGTATAATTACCTCCCAGAAGTGTCTTACATGACTCCGTCCCCAAATATCAGGCATTCAATTTCGATTGCAAGATAACGTGGTTTGTGATTGGGTTTTGACTGCGAGCTATATTGGAAAAAAGAGCCACAGTGGCTTTCCCGGTTTCAACACCTTCCATTTGTATTGATACTTTGTGCCAGTTTCCCAAGGTGACCGTTTCTTATCTTGAATACGAAGGATGGAAACAGTACTTTATTTGCAAATGTTTTATATGATATTGCAGATAGCAAGCAGGTAGTGGAAAGCGCGTTCCTCCAAATGTGTTACACCGCCTTGTGACGCAGCATGAACAGCATTTGCGGTTGGCTGGCTTCCTCTTGTCTCAAGTAGTCATGTTTTATGCTGTGTTTGAGTTGCAACTTCTCTACTTTTAAATTAGTTTATAGCAGTATTGGCTATAGATCAGTATAAATCTATAGCATTGACCATACTAATCACTGTTATCACTAACATTAGCCAGCTATCTTGTTACTAACACTACTCTTTATTGTCCACTGTCGTTGCTGTGCTGCAATTTTAAGTCTAGAATGTTTGAAGTTCACTATAGTAGAACAGCACTAAAAGCCACTCAGGCCTGTAATTGTAAAAGTGCGGTTAAAATAGCTTTTTATGAGCTATACATGCTCTGACAGAGCAAACAAAAGACACGCTTTCGATGAAATGTACCAAGGTGGGAAATGATGTTATTACAACGTACAAATTACCACTTACAAGACACCATGAGTGCAGCATTAGCCTACCTGCCCCCACCTTTCCCCCGTCCACTTAGTAACTGTCATATGGAAACTAATGGGTGGGAATTGGCCAAGGTTAAATTAGCAAACAAATTGGCATGGAAATGGATTTATTGTCCATAGGGTAATAGGTAGAGTTGAATAATATATGAATGATTTTTTAAAAATTAAATAAAAGCTGACAAAAACGACGTGTTGTACATTTCCATTCAGTTGGGTTAAAATAATGTCTTTAATCAGATAATCTTCTAAATGCATAATGCATTCACTGGATAATGATCATGTTATTACCGTGCACTCATTTAATAGGGTTGTGTGTATATTATTGATTAGACTGGAACTGATGGTGATTAGGCATTAATGATCTCTGGGATGATGACTTAAATATGGATTATTGGATATTTTTCAGACTTCACCCATAGTAATGGTGCTCACGTCTCATTTCATCTCTCAGTAGTCCATCGACTGGCCAAACACTTGTCAAAATCGAGTGAGAGGAGAAGAAGAAGAAATCCCCGACTGGTCCAATTCATTTCTTGCTAAATGAGGTTTGTATTTTTGGAATATTATTTTCAAGCCTCGTTAAAAAACTGCCACTTTGACCAACTTTCTATTTCTGTTTTAAACTTATGAAATGATCTTCAGTCTGGTAGGAAGATGTTTGTGACTCTGCACGATAACAACAAACTATAAATAAGACTCCAGAATAAGTTGAGAGATTCGCAGACTGGGGCTGGAGGGGGTGTCTGACAGTCATAAGTGCAGGGGGACAGAGAGACGAGAGTCAAAGGAACACCGATTATTTAATATTTCATCTTCAGAGACACTGAGTTGCTCAGGTGATTGTAATAAAGAGAACACAACCTACCTGGCAAGCAGAACTGACAACTTCCGCTGTGTGTGTGTGTGTGTGTGTGTACTGAGTCCATGCCTGTTTGCACTGGCAAAGTTCCATGGCCCCATTGCTCATTCTGGTCATGGAGTGGGTTTTTTTCTCTTCTTTCCCCAGGTGTTACTAGAAAAAAAAACAATTATACATGAAGATTATCAGGAAATGCGATCAAGCTGAACACATTCAGTAAAATAAATACATAAATAAATCAATAAGAAATTAGGAAACACAAAAATTAAATCACCCTTTTCTTTTTTTCAGTATGAGCTACTGAAGTTTCATACTAAATTTATTTTTTTATTATTATTATATTGCATTTATTATGTACATACTGTCCTCCAGCCATGTAATCATTGAAATATTACCCAGTAATAAACAAGCAGATTAATTACAATACATTAATTACAAATGATCTATAAATTAAAGGAAGTCTATTTTGGCACTGTATAAATACTAATAAAACTAATATAGTACATTTTGTTGTGTTTAAGAAATGTGCAAGGCATGAAAATATTCATTAATGTGTGAGCTGTGGTGTTGGATACAAAACTTTGTGGGGGGGGGGGGGCTTTTTAAATAGATATAGGGGCGGCTGTGGCTCAGGTGGTAGAGCAGGTTGTCCACTAATCGTAGGGTTGGCGGTTCGATTCCTGGTCCATGTGACTCCACATGTTGACGTTTCCTTGGGCAAGACAGTGAACCCCAAGCTAGCATGGCAGCACTGCTACCATTGGTGTGAATGAATGTGTGAATGAGAACCAGTGTAAAGCACTTTGTAGAACCCACTAAGGTTAAAAAAAAAGTGTTATATAAGTGCAGACTATTTACCATATAAAAAATATTTTCCCCTCATTTGGCTGCTCCCATTCAGGGTTGCCACAGTGCGTCTTCAATCTGCATATTTTGATTCTGGCACAAGTTTTACTCCCTTCCTGATGCAACCCTCCCATATTTCTGGGCTTTGGACTGGCACTGAGAGTGCACTGGCTCATTCAACCCTCCCGTGGCTGGGGTTGGTTTGAATCTCGAGCACGGTGGTGAGGGCACCTCGTTCTATTCACTTACTCAGGGTTTCCCAAAGTTTTCCAGGGCAAGGGCCCCCAAATGGCATTAACATTTGACCGAGGCCCCACTTTTGCAAGATGTCTTTAAAACACATTAAAAATACAGACTTCTGAATATATCCATCCATCAATCCATCCATCTATACCGCTTATCCTTCCTTCAGGGTCACAGGGGAGCCTGGAGACTATGCCAGGGAGCGTCGGGCACAAGGTGGGGTAAACCCTGGACAGGTTGCCAGTCCATCGCAGGACACAATCACATACACATTCATACACCCATTCATACACTACGTACACTTTGGACATGCCAATCAGCCTACCATGCATGTCTTTGGACTGGGGGAGGAAACCGGAGTACCCAGAGGAAGTCCCCACAGTACAGGCAGAACATACAAACTCCGCACAAACAGGGTGTGTTCACCATTCCCATGGTGGGAATCGAACCCATGACCCTGGAGGTGTGAGGTGAACGTGCTAACCACTAAGCCTCTGAATACATCCCCCTTTTTTTTATTAATGATTACATCTTACATCTTTACATTACATTAGGAATTGATTGTGTGTGTGTGTGTGTGTGTGTGTGCTTGTCTGAGAGTGAAAAAGAGAAAACATACTAGTGGGAGGGATGGGCTTGGTGGCCAAATTGTTGAGGCCCCCCGGGTGCCCCCTGGTGGCCCCCAATTTGAAAGCCAAAATTTGAAAATTAAAATCCTAAATTTTAAAATGACCCTTTAATTGTATATCAATATATATTAAGGGGAAAATCCACCCAGAACGATTTGTATATTAAAGTTAACACATGACCGTCACTGACGCAAGATTTCATTTGTTGGCTATTTTAGTTTATACTTCTTCTTTATCAACATTCTGGTTTCCTACATTACCCACAATGTCTGTCAATTGCCTGCAAGTGGAAATTCATATCCACCTAAAGAGAGGGGTGCAGCGGAGCTTTAGTCTTTTGACTCTGTCCAGATCTCTCACTTCCTAATATGTAATCTTATTTTACATTACAGTTATCTCATAGATCACTGACTAGTGCTACTGCATCATATAGCTGTGCTGTGTTTTGGAGCTTTGAGTCCAGTCTTTGTTGCCTCCACTAAAGCGTTCGAGTTCTCATAAATGTGATTTTAAACGTTGGTTAATGGAGTGAGAAAAAAATAGAAGCTCACTAAGTCACATCACAAACATTTCAAAACTTTATCATGTAGCAAGACAATGATCAAAACACACTGTAAACTCAGCATAGGACTTTATCAGGGAGGAAAAGTGGAACGTTTTAGACTGGCCAAGTCAATCAGAGGAGACTGACGGGAGAAACCCCTCAGTACAAACAACAACTGAAAGAGGCTGTTGTAAAAATCTGGAAAAGCAACGTTAAAAAGAAAGCAAGAATTTGGTGAGGACACTGAGTCGCAGGCTTGATGCAGTTAGTGCAAGTAAGAGATATGCAAGCAAATATTAAGTGTTATTTACTTTCATTTATTTCAAGACCTATCTGTACGTATGCTTTTGCTCGTCTAAAAATTGAGTGGTCTGATATAAAAGGTTACTATGTTTTATGTTGTTTAACACATCTAGATGTAAATACCAGCAAATAAAAGATGAAATCCCAAACTCTCGTCTCATATCCATCGTTTGATCTCAAACCTGAATATCTTTGGTGTATAGCACAAACAAATAAATTGCTGTTTATTTGTTGGGTGTTCCAATAATTTTGGATGGGACTGTATAATTTATCTTTTCAGAAAGTGCATGAATCCTGTAGAACCAAAAATACTTTCGTTCTATGTTGTATTTTAGTTCATTTAGATTCAGCAATTTTGTGTTACCATTGCTTTCTTTAATGTTGTGTAATATCTCACCTTGAACACCAGAGTGCAATCTTTACCTCTCTCTTTCTCTCTCTCTCTCTCTCTCTCTCTCTCTCTCTCTCTCTCTCTCTAGCTGTTGAGCTGTGGGGACTGTTAACCTGTCAATCATTCCCGGAAGGCCTCCTTTGTACTGAGACAAAAGAAAAGAGAGCAAGAGAGCAAGAGAGAAATCAAGTGTAGCATGAAAGCACAAAGCAGGAGACAGAGTACGCACTATAATCGCTACAAGCAAAACTGGCATCTTTGGAAAAGTGAAGAGGAATGGATGGAGAGAGATGAATGGGGTCAGGGATGCCCAGGAGAATGAGCTGAGTATTTGTGGTTGCCAGTGAAGGGTAGAGATGCTGGAACAAGGTTGTAGGGGGGAGTTTTAGCTGTATTGATGTGATTTTAAGTGCTGTGGACAGCACTGACAGCGTGAGAGGCAGAGTGAGGAAGGGGCTAGGCAGGAGGTAGAGAAAGGTGGGATGAATACATGAAATGGCCACATGGTGATTGTGTGTGTGTGTGTGTGTGTGTGGCTCTCAAGGAAAGCTATTTTTCACTGCTATGTGGGTGTGAGCCATGTGTCGCCTTGTGACTGAAGGAAAAGAATCACTTGAAGACTTTTGGCCTTTCATTTCCGAATGGTTGTTTTGTGACAGATTAGGCTTGTGGCAGTTTGAATCATTTATTCCGGATGATTATTCATGAAATGAATACTGTTACGTTGTTATATATATATATATATATATATGTCCCATTGGTGTGTCTGTTTCCCTTTTTCTCCTCCCACCTTCTCTAGACCCCGCCTACTGCATGCATTTGTTCCCGCCTTCTCCAGCCTTGTGCGACAGGATTGGTTGCCAGCACGCTTCCGGAAGCATACTTAAGCCTCATCAGTGTTCATCCCAGGGCAGATCATTGAATTTGGGTTGTGTGTTAGAGAGAAGTGCATCTTGCCTGTTTTGATTAATTTGCCTGTTTATGTTCTGTCCCATTACGTCTCACGTATATGTATATTTGTATATAGTATTATGTTATTTAAGTTCACTAATAGTCACCTTTGTAAATAGTGCACGGTTAGAGTGGTTAGTAGGATGTCGGTGCCATTTGAGTTCATTCATCTTTTCTCCTGTTTTGGGTTTAGCCAGGGAGTGAGGGAGGAGTGTGTATTTTTGTTTTCTTTTCTTGTAGTTTAGCCAGGTAAAGTTTGGTGAAGTTAGAGGGACTTTTGTTTATTACTTTGGCCTGGCCGGCTTCTGCAGATAAAGACCACTGTGTGTATAAAATAAACAACCCAAACGCAATCTTGGTCTCGCCAACTTTTTTTTTTTATTTTTTTGTATAATGCAGCCCGACCTTTACCGGGTTCATAACAGAATTGGGGCCCATCCTTTGCTTCTCTGGTGTTGCTGTTTTGTGCTTTCCGTCGTTTAGTCCCATTTCTCTTTCTGTGTGCTTGTCTGGCGGTTTTGTCTTTGTAGTGGGGAGTATGTACGGACATGGCAACTAGATTTGGCCTGGATCAGTTCACCATGTGTCCCACGTTAGAGCAGTTTGAGCGGTGCCGTAAGGATGATCTGAAGCTGCTGGCGGACTTTTACAGCATCTCAGTTAAACGGAGCGCCACTAAGCGTGAGATTTAGACGCTGCTGTATGAGGAGCTGGTTAAACAGCGCATCATGCTTGAACCTACCGAGGCGGGTGTTGCGTCACCGGTCAGTGATTCCGAGGATTTGGCTGTGGCGGAGGCTGGGGTCAAGCCCGAGGAACCGACGCGTATAGATCCCGCGGTAGTAGGCTCTCCATTAGAGGAACCTGCGCACGCGCTGCAGCTAAAGCGACTTGACCTTGAGTTAAGTCGTCAGCAGTACCAGTCTCAGCTACTGCAGTTCCAAGCACTGGAGCTGGAAACCAGGAAGGAGATGAAGCTGAAGGAGCTGGAGTTAAAGTTGCAGCAGCTTCTGGTGCACCTGCGTCTCCTGCACCTGCGCTTCCTGCACCTGCGCTTCCTGCACCTGCGCTTCCTGCACCTGCGTCTCCTGCACCTGCGTCTCCTGCACCTGCGTCTCCTGCACCTGCGCTTCCTGTACCTGTTCATCAGTCATGGCCTGTGCTAGAGCGTGACACCTCGGCTGTAAGTCCTGCTGGTTTTGATGTCAGTAAGCATATTGCATTAGTTCCTCTGTTTAGGGAAAGTGAGGTGGAGAACTATTCCCCTGTGTCTGAGCGCATTGCTACCACTTTGCAGTGGCCTAGAAATATCTGGTCTTTATTGCTACAGTGCAAGTTGGTGGGAAAAGCTCAAGAGGTTTGTTTTGCTCTAACGTTGGTGCAAAGTTTGGATTATGAGATGATTAAATCAGCTGTGTTGCGTGCATATGAACTTGTCCCCGAAGCTTGTAGGCAGAAGTTTCGAAAGCATGCCAAAACCTCCAGCCAATCATACGTCGAGTTCGCGCGTGAAAAGTCTGCGTTATTTGAGAAGTGGTTAGTGGTTAGCATGTTCGCCTCACACCTCCAGGGTCCGGGGTTCGAGTCCCGCCAGGGCCGTGTGTGTGGAGTCTGCATGTTCTCCCCGTGCGTCGGGGGTTTCCTCCGGGTACTCCGGTTTCCTCCGGGTACTCCGGTTTCCTCCCCCAGTCCAAAGACATGCATGGTAGGCTGATTGACATGTCTGAAGTGTCCGTAGTGTATGAATGTGTCTGTGAGTGTGTATGTGATTGTGCCCTGCAATGGACTGGCACCCGGTCCAGGGTGTACCCCGCTTTGTGCCCTATGCTCCCTGGGATAGGCTCCAGGTACCCCGTGACCCTGAAAAGGAGTAAGCGGTTGAAGATGGATGGTGTACTGCGAATAAGGTCGTTACTTTAGATCAGTCAAAAGAATTGATCCTGCTAGAGGAATTTAAGACTTGTATTTCGGATAAAATTGTGGTTTATTTGAATGAGCAAGATGTCTCTTAGCTCACTGATGCTGCCATTTTGGCTGATGAGTTTGTTCTCACGCACAAAACTGTTTTTTTTTTTTTTTCCCTCCACGTCGTGATCTTTCTGATCGCAGCTACAGCTTGAAAGCTCCTGTGAACACACCTAAAAGTGCTAGTGAGTCCCGTGAGTGTTTTTACTGTCGTCAATCTGGTCACCTCATTGCTGCTTGTCCTGTTTTAATACGCAAAAATCGACGAAAAGCACAAATCAGTCCTAAGAGTGTGGGGTTAGTGCGTGTAGAACGACAACACTGATAGTCTGCATTCACTTTCTTCAGTTGATTCTACATTTGAACCTTTTATTCTGGATGGTGTAGTTTCACTCTCTGATACCGATTCGGACCGGAAACCACTGCGTATTCTGAGACACCGGAGCAGCTCAGTCCTTTATGTTGGAAGGCGTCCTTCCTCTGTCTGAAGGACAGATGTGGTGCAGATGTTCTAGTTCAGGGTATTTAACTTGGTGTAGTGAAGGCACCATTGCATATGATTTATCTTCGCTCTCACGTTGTCTGGTTTTGTTAAGGTTGCAGTTCGACCTCAGTTGCCAGTGAAGGGAGTTTCGTTTATTTTGGGTAATGATTTAGCCGGTGGAAAGGTTTTCCATTGGCCTGTTGTAACAGACGTTCCTGTGTTAAGGGAGAACGACGAACTTTTACGTGAGTTTCCCTCTGTCTTCAGTTCCTGTGTTGTGACGTGCGCCCAAGCTCGCAAAATGAAAGGCGCTGTTGATCTTTCAGACTCTTTTATGATCCCTTGTTTGAAAACCCAGAATTGTCTCTTAGTCCCAGAGTTCTTTCTGAATCAAAAACTTCAGTATTGGAAGAAGAGTGTGGTAAATGGGGTGTTGGTCGAACAGCTTGTGGCTGCCCAGAAAACATAGTTCTCTCTCCCACTGTATTGCTGCTGCTGTAGATAAGGCACAGTTACCTCTTTGTCCAACAGCGTATTTCTTTGATGGGGATGTATTAATGCGTAAGTGGACACCCCCGAACTCTGAGCATGATTGGAGGTCAGTTTTTCAAGTTGTTCTTCCAAAACCATATCGTACCCAGGTGTTGAGTATTGCCTATGACCATGAACTCGCTGGTCATCTTGGTGTGAGGAGGACATATGATCGTGTGTTAAAACATTTTTTTTGGCCTGCGATGAGGTCAGAGGTTGCCAGGTATTGCCGCTCCTGTCGTGTGTCAGGTTGCAGGGAAACCGAATCAGGTTGTTCCCCCTGCTCCACTTCAGCCTATACCTGTTATGGGAGAACCTTTTGAAAAAAATTTAATAGATTGTGTAGGTCCCCTTCCTCGAACCAAGTCTGGAAATTCATACTTATTAACTTTGATGTGTGCTGCTACTAGGTTCCCCGAAGCTATACCCCTGCATAAAATTAAGTCGCGTCCTGTCATCAGAGGTCTGATGTTAAATTTTGTACCACTTTTGGTTTGCCAAAATACATCGTCAGACCAAGGTTAAAATTTTATGTCTGCTCTGTTCCGGAAAGTCATGATACAACTGAATGTGCGTCATCAGGTCTCGAGTGCTTATCACCCAGAGTCCCAGGGTGCATTAGAACGCTTCCATCAGACCTTGAAGTCTATGCTTAGGACCTACTGTTTAGGTCAGGGAAAAGATTGGGATGAAGGGATTCCCCTGTTATTATTTGCTAGCCGTAATGTTGTACAAGAGTCACTTGCTTTCAGTCCTGCTGAGCTAGTCTTTGGACACTCGGTTCGAGGACTTTTAAAGGTCTTGCAGGAAGAGTTCCTGTCTCAGAGTCAGGTGAAACCTCCTAGGAATGTCTTAGATTATGTTAGTTCCTTTCGTGAGCACCTACATACTGCTTTTGAGTTAGCCAAAAGTTCTCTGGCATCCTCTCAGGCTTGCATGAAGGCTCGTTTTGACAAAAATGCTGTCGTGCGTACATTCCAAGCGGGTGGCAAGGTTTTAGTTTTACTGCCATTGCCTGGTTCTGCTCTCCAGGCTAGGTTCTTAGGTCCTTATGCTATTGAGTCTAAGTTGAGTGATACAGATTATGTTGTGAAAACCCCCGACCGGAAACTAAAGTCTCGTGTGTGCCATGTGAATATGCTCAAGCCTTATATCTCTCGTGCTATCAGAGATGTTTGCTCTCCCGTTACTGTTGTCGTGTCCGTAGCTGCTGCTTCTAGGAATGTCCCACCATCTGAGTATTCTCCTGAGGTTGATGGTCTCAGTTTAGGTAGGGCTTGTTTTCCCTGTGCTCAGTTGCCAAACTCTGGATGGCTGGCAAATATCCAGTCTAAACTTGCACATTTGTCAGTCAGCCCAGGGTGATTTGATAAGCCTTTTAAAGGAATATACATTACTGTTTTCTGATACCCCTTCTCGTACTACTGTCCTCAGACATGACATTGATGTTGGTGATTAATGCGCCTGTAAAACAAAATGCTTATAGGGTTAACCCTACTAAACGTGAAATTATGGTAGAAGAAACTATTTGCTTGAGAATGGTCTTGCCGTGCCTAGCTGTAGTCTGGTGCTCGCCCTGCCTACTAGTTCCAAAGCCTGACAAAAGCTATAGGTTCTGCACAGACTATAGAAAAGTCAATGCTTTAACTAAAGCGGACTCATTTCCCCTCCCACGAATGGAAGATTGTGTTGATCAAATTGGGAATGCAAAGTTTGTCACAAAACTGGACATTTTAAAAGGTTACTGGCAGGTTCTGCTCACCCCATGCGCTTCTGAGATTTCTGCTTTCGCTACGCCAGACCGGTTCCTCCAATATATGGTCATGGCTTTTGGTCTGAAAAATGCTCCAGCTACATTTCAGCATCTAATGACCCAGGTATTGGGAGATGTGGAGAACTGTGAAACCTACCTCGACGATTTGGTCATCTTTACAGACACCTGGGATAGTCATGTGTCAGTGTTAGCCCGTGTATTTTCTCGTCTCCAGACAGCTTCTCTTACTCTTAACCTCTCAAAATATGAGTTTGGTCATGCTACTATAACCTACCTTGGTAAATAGGTTGGAAATGGTACTCTTCGCCCACTGGATGCTAAAGTTAAGTCTATTGCCACTTTTCCAGCCCCCGAGACAAAAATAGAGCTTCGACGGTTTCCTGGGATGGCTGGATTCTATAGAAGTTTTTGTAAGAATTTTTCAGATGTGTTGCCTCTCAGCAATCTCCTCCGTAACTCTGTTCCTTTTGTGTGGTCTGCTAGCTGCGAGGCTGCTTTTGAGTCTGTCAAGTTGTGTAGTTGTTGGGTTAATCTTAATCTACACACAATATCTCAACACGGAAAACAGATCAGACACACAGATATATCT